>CAAKHC010004055.1:17779-39030 GCA_901007825.1 Macroramphosus scolopax | reverse complement strand
AAGAAAGGGGGGGGGGGGGGGGGGGGGGGGGGGGGGGGGCTGTACTCACAGAACTGGAGTTACAGTACCAACTACCAGCAAACAGAGGAAACATACTTCATCTGCTTCTATCATCCATCTCATTCAGTCAGTATCAGTACGAAGTCAGATGGAATGCAAAGAATCTCCATGTTTCTGATAATTGCGACCTTCTGATGACACGTTGCCCCCTGCTGGTTTGGAAGGTGAAACGTGAGGAGGTGGTGGTTCAGATCCGCTACACATTTTACCTTTAAAAATAGTTGAAGAAAACTAAGGAAAATAAGTCACAAATGTGTTGTAAAGCTGCAGGACAACGGACCACATGCATTCCCTTCATCGACCCACCTAACTGCTGATGTACTGACGGCTCCCAGAATCACGCTGCGTCACTGCTCTGTGAATCAGAACATTTCAACTTTTCATCTCCTGATCTGATCTCAAGTTTGGCCAAAAGGTCCGTTAGGACAGGAGATTAGTATTCCACTGTATGATTCAGCTAGCACAGATTTGTGTGCTGTTTTAAAGCTGTAAGAACACAAACCGGTCCACTGTGTTCGGCAGAGAATAGAGTGACTCATTACCAAGTGAGTCTGAGGAGTAGTTGAACACACAGACGCCAGTTATTTACTGTGTACACAATAAAACAGATTGTTACTAGTTATCCAAACAATGTCACTGTCATGTGGCTACTTTCAGATTATCTATGTCCTCATAATCCTCTTTAATTTGATCAGGAAATGTTTCTTCACTGGAACAAACACACCATCAACGGCAAAGGAATCAAATTAAAAAGTAGGAGGTGATCACACACACACAAACTAAGGAGGAAAAAGTTCAGACAGTCAGTGTTTCTTCAGCTGATGATGCAATCAGCGCCACAGCGGCGGCTGATCTGACATCTGTTCCTGCTCTCAGGCTCAATTTGCCGCCTGTGTCCTCCACTAAAACAACCAACGAACAATCCAGGAGTTCTGTCATCTTGTGGCACACGAGCACACACACGTAAACACGCTTTAACACACGAGGGCACCGCTCCATCAACACTGCCATCCTCCGCGGTGTCGTCATGCGTAATTACGCACAGCAGGTGACTGTTGACAAAAAGCTCTCTGCTTGTCTGCTAATCCGTTTGTTTTTACCATAAAAATAAATCTGTTTTCCCCAGTTGGGGTTCACCAGCGATGACGTTGTGTCTGCTATGCTGACTTCATGATGACTAATATCCCTGGTAAATCATCCTGTGTTCATTTCTTTGTGACTTGATCCATTGTAAGAAACACACGTAGGAATAGTGAAGAAATCTGAAAGTCTGCGTCAACTGAAACTGTGATTCATCTCTCACAAGGATTCTAATGTTTTGAACTCAGACCAGATTGCGTAAAGTGTCTCTTTCTACCTTGACGCCAGAATGAACCAGAAGTCTAAGACAAAACAAAACTAATCGGTGCCTGATTTCTTCATCTTACCGATGAAGCAGCGGGATAACAGAGAGCTGTAGAGCCCCCCCCCTTTCCTCTCTCCCCGTTGTTATGTAACTCTGAGATCATCTGTGTCCTCCTGAAGACTCTCCCGTCCGTTTTGGTACCAGTGGAACAAATCCAGCTCTTTCTGGTCTAATCCAAAAAGACAGTCACGGATACAGCTCAGCTATTTAGAGTCAAAGAAAATAAAATGAAAAGAAGACGGAGGACGTCTCTCATTATGTGAACCAACACACACTTATTTTTTAATAAAGTTGTGCTGTCACTACACTTCTCAAGTCCGAGACTTCTTATCCGAAGGAAAGTTCTTTCTGGTGCTGCAGTGATGAACCAGTAGCAGGTAGCGGGAGTTGGATGCGTCTGGAAAGTGACTCCATCACTGAGTTACGCTCGTTTAAGTGAATGTGCGCAGAGGCAGCTTTAACTGCTAATGTAGCACTAAGTCCGCTTAGAAATACGATCATCGTCATCTAGATGTGGTGAGATTTGACCACTAAAGCCTGAACTGTGAAAGGCGTGACAATGAAGGGTGGAACAATCAGCGCCTGCAGGCTGTGGCACAGAAACTACATCAACCTCCGTCCCCGAGAAGAGACAGAACAGCACATAACGTGTGGTGAAATCTTGTGTCTCCATCATGTCAGTCTTAAAAGATGTTTAACAGTAGAAGCTGTGTTCTCCTCTTCAACAACATCCGCAGAAACTTTTGCACACTTGAACCCAAAGAGGGGAGTCTTTCCTCCTGACAAATAAAATGTTACACTAGTCAGTTTTTTCTCTTTTTGTTGTTCACATAATAAAGAACAAAAGCTCTATTCAACAGGTAGCAGCGGCCACTGACTGACCACATTTAACCCCATGAAAACGCGCTACAAAAGAATTCCTCCACAAAGTGATGTCGGTCATATTTACCTACAACGTGAAGCGCCGCTCCGACATCCTCACAAGAGTCAAAATGTCTGTAGTTCAGTTCCAACAGGATCCTCCGGTCCGGACCTGCGCGTCAGGTAAACCTCTTATGACTGAGTGTGTCTGTTGCTGCTGAACGGACAAACTGGATCAGCTTCTCACCCAACCAGCTGCGTCAAAGTAGCAGAAGTGAAATCACATCCTGTTAAGAATTTCAAATTAAAACCTTAATGTGATTTGTATCTTTTCTTAAGACTTAAATCTATTGATAAGCGGTGATTTTTCACTACATGACAGAGAAACCACAAGAAAATAAAGTTGTTGCATTTTGAACTTTCCCTGATTTTCTCCACTTTTAATAAATACAGTTTATTACAACGAAGTCTTACAGCCGACAAACCAGAACCAGAGAAAATATTAACCTTTGATTCAAGTCTCAACAAGTGGATTCAACAATTCAACAATTCAAAATGGAGAAATTTTAACAAATCAAAACACTGATAAGATGAACAGATGCATTCCAGACGGGGACAAGACGTGAAATAAAAACAGGATGTGCATGATTTTATTCTGAAAGAAGAATAAGCTTCCGGTGTTGACTAGTATAAACAGGAATAAATAAGTAATTAATAACCCACAAAACTGGCCTTTAATTCAAGTCTGTAAACAGTGTCACTAATTTAGTTTAATTAACTTAAGTCGTGATAGCTAACATCTGTGACGGTTTATTGATTAGCAATATGTTCAGTTATTGGAGGGGGGGGCATTGAGCAAATCTGAATATTGGTGGGGCACTTTATTCTAATATATTATTATTATGGCTCTGCTTTAAAGAATAATTCTACCTTCATAGCTGATGAAGAGGATGAGTTGAAGGTTATTGATAAATGGCACGCTGAGATTCGCTGGTGATGGAGTGAAAGGCAGACACTTTGTTGTCAATGGGTGAGATCATATCAGGATGGAGGCCAGAGATTCTCAAAGTTAAATTTCAAATAAGTCCTATGTCTCTTATAAACACATCCAGGTTCATTATTTTCAGACTTTAATCACTTTAATTTCCCAGATGTTAATGTGACTGTTTATTTCTTTGCTTCACAGCTCAACTGCAAACTAACGAGTCCCAGTTTTCTGACCAGCTGAGGCTCCTCATCCAGCCACTGACAAAACTCCCTGACTGATGATCTCTTACTGTTGACGGACAAGGTGGTGATGAGATCTCTGTTCTTTAATTTGATTAGCAGCAGGCGAACGGACACCACGGTCCAACAACACCAGCGAGGCTGAGTTGAAAAACGTTGAAGCAGGTTTCTCATCAGGCTCGTTTATCATTCACACAGACGACCATTTGTCCAGGAATCACTCTTCCCTCGACTCCTTCTTGTTGCGCTTCCAGCAGCGTAGATATCCTGAGTTACTCTGTGATTCCAACCATGTATAAACATAAAGCTGTATTATTTCTACAAAAACTGAAGAATGATAAGCTTCTTATAAGTAGAATTTAGGATTACATTGGATTACGTTACATTTCACAGGTACCTAATGAAATGGCCAGTCAGAGTAAAAACATAAAAGCAGCATGTTGCAGATTTTCTAAACTCTGAAGGTGACAGCTGGAGTTTAAGATATCAGATGTTTCTCATTTTCCTTTGTACAGCAGCAGTAGATGGGTCAGTGACACCAACTGTCTGGTTTTCTTTCTCTGCTTGAAGACGAGTAATCACACATTTAAATGAGCCTTCGCATTTGTACTGCTGCTGAGTTGAGGCCTGATGGACCATAAAGTTTGGAGGCATTCTGGTGGTGCCAACAGGCTTGGTACTCAGCCTAATTACAGCGAGATAATGAGGATTTACCAAATGGAGAATGCAGACATGTGCTGCTGCTTGGTTGGTCTGCAGACACGTCTTGTTTACAGCTCCTGCAGGAAGCCTGCGAGGCAATTTGGACCTATTTCTTCTTCGCTCATCCACTGGTGTGTGCTTTTTGTCTCGTATGCAAAGACAGACAAGTGTCTTTTTTTTCTTCTGAAGCTGCATCACATGAGTCTCTTCAGAGACACATGAGACCTGAACCTGGAGACAAACGAAGAGAACACATACTCTTTTATCTCTCTCACTCTCACTGTGGAATGTGTAAACTAGATAAGCTGAGAATGCTCTGAAAGTCTCTGAAAGATGTGGTTACATCACACAGCAGGGACCGGCGAGCACTCACACACCGATATGACATCACCTAAGTAAATCAAGATGTAATCAGTGCGGTATGAGGCGGGACCAGATGAGGATCCATGAGCCCACTATCATGTGTCCCTCTCTCACTCTCTCACTCCCTGCAACACACACACCCTCCAGCAGGCCTCATGGCGTGGCTCCAGGCCCCCAGATGTCGCCCCATGGTGAGACCCCCGGAGAGGTTGGCAGCTCTCCAGCTCTAACTGTGTTTGACCCCGAGCAAGGACGGTGAATCAATGTGGGGTAACTTATTCTGTGATTCGGGCTGTGGAGTGAAAGGAGAAGGAAGAGAATTACAGGAAAAGGAAAATGATTACATTTGTAAACTCTTTGCAACGTGGCACCATGTAAACTGAATCTAAGATGGGACCATAGAGCTCCTCTGTCCTCTCTCGCTGTAAGTTATTATGCAAAAGACTCACTCAGGCAGGTGGAATTAATCTGTCCGCATGAGACATGAAGTCAGATTTCACAATAAAAGAGTCAAGATCAAATAGCAGTTCTGCTGTTCAGTCTACCTGCCTGCTCTTATAAACTCAATTTCAAATTTACTCAACCCTTTATATTTCCTCTCAGGTGTTGGTCCAAGCTGTGTGTTCGCAGGCCACATCCTCCTCATCTGCATGTACCTGCATTATTCTCCGATCTACATGGTCGTGGTTTAAGTTCCATTTCCGATCAGCAAAAGTCACATTCAACATGCAGCTGAGACACTGAGTGACTTCTTAGCCAGGAATTCGTGGAATCTGTGCGTAAATGACCTTCCATGTGTTTCCATTTAGTTTGCTGTGATTGAAGCAAACTGCAGAGGCTCAGTGGTAAACGGCCGTAGGATGAAAGAGGAGAGAAAAAAGAAGAAAAGGGATGAAGAGGAAATACGAAGCAGGAAAATAGAAATGGATTTAACAAGCTGTTTGATGATGCACACAGGAACTTGGAAATAACAACCAGAGAGAGAGAATCAGAGGAACAGGACTAATACAGCAACATGGAGGCATCCCTCTGTTGACTGTTGACCTACAATGACCCCTAAAACAGTTGAATTAGAGTTCTCAGGCCACTGATGCAGGTCTGATCAGTGACGGGCTCTGTTCTGATGCACCATGGTCGTCATAAATTCTGAGTGTTTCCAGAGGTGTTTTCCAGAGAGAGAGAGCAGCCGATGGAAAACAAAACAATGAATGAAGTAAGAAAGCCGAGGGCAAAATAACAAAGGACGCCATAAATGTGTCGTTCTAGGTTTAAAATACCAAATTATTTAAATTGACACTTCAACCTAGAGCATTCACACGAACACACAAAGTCACTTCCCGAAACAAAAGCAGAAATAAATCAAGATTTAAATGATACCAGACGCAGACACACTGATATGTAAACGTCCTCGTGTTCCCTCCACATCCAGGGCCGGTCCTTCTGCCTATCTTCCTTCCATCCGTTCCCACAATCCTCCCCTCCTCTCCTCTGGCCTCCCTGCGTTCCTCCCTCTCTCCTTCCTCTCCTCACCCTCCTCCTCTCTGTCAAGGCTTGAGGTTGTCCGGAGGGTCATAGGCCCTGCCCGCCTGGAACAAACACACCGAAATAGAAAACGCCAGAGGAAGAGAGGAAGGGAAACAGCAGGATGCTCGTCTTTTTACTTAACGCTGCGCCCGAATCCCACAGGGACGCAGTGTGTCCACTCAGATCTTTAAAAAGTAGTTTGAGGGTCAAGATAAGACATGGCTGAAGGGTTCAGGTCAAATAGTTTAATGTCATGTGTGTAGATGCTTTTGAGGGAATGTGCGGCCGTAGTAGCAGGACTGTAAACATGTATGTGCGTGTGTGATTGACGGACAGAAGTGATATGGGAACCTAAATAACTGCAGGACAAACAAACATCAGACTCATGACTCATTGAGTCTGGAGAGCTTCCAGCTGGGTGAGAGTGTATTTGTTTGTGTGCACATGTGTTTAAAAAAAGTGCATTTTTTTGTGGAAAAACTGAAAAGTTTCACTGATGATTATCACAGTTACACATGACGACTGCGGAGAGAGAGTGTGTGCGTGTGTGTGTGTGTGCGTGTGTGTGTGTGTGTGTGTGTGTGTGCGTGTGCGTGTGCGTGTGCTTGTGCAGGTTTGAGAGCGCCATGTGTTTGCTTGTGTACCCGCCAGCCGTGGCAGCTTTTATATTCGTCCTGTGGATTGCTTCAGTGTGCTCCACAACAGGAAGTGAAGTTGTTGATGTTGGAGTCTCTGGGAACAGAGAACGGCACAACGCAACACGCTACATCAACGTCATCCGAACATCTGAGATAAATAAAACTGAGCTCTCCAGTTGGTGAACTTAATCTCAGTCTGTCTCTTCGAGAGCATTCAGATTCATCTGCGATAGTTGTGGTTATATTTTTACCAGGATAAAGAACCAGCTTTAGTTTGGCTAACGTGCGCAGATATTAATGACATCTAATTATTGCAAATATATAACTACAGTGATATCAGGAGTTTCTGAAACCTTCACAGACATGAACCCATCTTCAGCACGCTGTTCTCCTCCAGTCAGGCTGACATTGGAACGAAATGTTTCAACACATGAACAGAACATGAACAGAAGATAACTTTACTCAAGACTGCTTCACTTGCTAACAAACAAAAGTGGGATTATAATTAGGAAAGTGTTGACATCTTCAGATTTTAAAATACTTTACAAATGCATGAATGCTGAAAGTCTTCATTTCTATTTATTCGGTGTGATTGCAGGGCTAGCAGTGTGGCTAACCAAGCTCCCGATTCAGAACAGGAACTTTTCCAGTTGTTCCCAGCAGGCAACTGGCTGCTGTGGAAGCAGCATGAGAATATGTGTTGAACATTTTTTAACTTTAATGCAGATTTTTGTCACTAGACTCCGAATGTAACAAAAGATATGAGGTTCATTTCAGAGGTTAAAAGAAGCAATTTGTATTGAAAGTATTTTACTTTCTTCCAAATGTTCTGTTGACTGCTCCGAATGTTAATAAGCATTAATAGATGTACCTAATAAAACCTCTGAAACTACACTGGTGAACTGATTCCAGAACTGTATTCTTGTCCGTCAGTCTGAAGTTCTGCAGCAGCAGCAGGGATAAAAATAATCTTCACTAAGTTAAAACTAAATGCAGGGTTTTTCAGGTTTTATAGGTTCAGGCCTGCAAAAGAGATCCATGCAGGCTGGGTGGGGCCTGACGGAGAATACTTGGTTCCTCTGACCGGAAAGAACAGCATTGTTTAGTTAGCTAACGAAGTGATCCATCAAGGAGGAGAAATGGGCTCGTCACTCTCTGACCAATGTGGAGCACGAAGAGGAAAACAAGAGTAGATATGGAAAGAATTTGTTCTGATGAGAACGAGGACAGTGAACCTCCAGATACGAGTGGAGGATCAGACAGGGAAGGAAAGGAAAGTGGGAGACGAGCTGGAACCGTTTCAAGAGGGCAGGAAACTGACAGTAGCATGTGTGTGTGTGTGTGTGTGTGTGTGTGTGTGTGTGCGTGTGTGTGTGTGTGTGTGTGCGTGTGTGCGTGCGTGCATGCGTGCGCGCGTGCGTGTGTTTGTGTGTGTGTGTGTCAAGGCCGCTTGGGAACTGCCAACTTGACAATCCCAGACTCTCAGCCTGTCACAGTAGAGAGAATGACACTGTTCCCTCGGAGCGGACATCACAAATATTCACACAAAGACAAATAACTCACCAGATGTGTCTCAGCATCACAAAGAAGCCGTCAGGTCTTTTCGAGGGCCACGTCCACACATGAGACATTGTTTCCCAAATGCAGGCGCCAGCTGGATGTTAACTCATCCAAGGACATCTTGCAGTACGGCTGATAACAAGACTGTAGACAGAAATATCTTCCACTTTTATTGAGATTAGGACTCCCCAAAGAAGGTCAGGACTACAGGAGGACAACTAAATGGGTTTCCACTGATCCTCTGACAGCAGAGGGGCAAAGAATATCCTGAAAACTGGAACAGACATGAAAGTTGTCCCATCATCTCGTGGAGGCTATCTATCACAACAACAAGAAAAAAAACTTCTTCAGACGCAGATTTTTACTGAAAGCAATAAAGTTGATAAATTGGAATTTATCTAATCCTCTGATGTCTTCCAGCAGGAACTCTGCAGACTCTGTAATCACTTACTTTGTCTTCACAATAGAAAGTCCACAGAAAACAGCCGTTCTAGTAGTTCTTATGGTTCATGAAAGTCAGCCTGTACTTTTTTACGAAATCAACCGCTTGACGGAGGTAATAACGATTCACAATACAGTTAATCACAGTTGTAACAATATAATATTGGTCTCTATAGAGGACTGAACAAGCTTGTGCAACATCTTAAGGACAGTACGTCACTGGAAAGCGCAGGAGCTGCAGCTGTACCAGAGAGCTGCACTTCTAATCACCACAGCTAAACCACTGGAGCTCTTCACCCGGCAGTGGAGGCAAAAATGGGACGATACGTGACACATGTTGCATTCCACTATGTAGTAGCATGAAGGACCAGCGAACCAGACCTGCCACCTGATGGAGGACACTTGTTTCAACTGCATTGATCTCATTCATTCCATCACCACCGAACTAAAGCCTGTGAGCATGTGAGGGAGTTGGAATGTAAATCAACTGGTAAATTCAGAATTCTACCCTCTGGGTCTTGCTAGGGAACTTAGATTCTCCTTCTTCGTTTGGATTGTAAAATATAAAGAGCTAACTTGGTTTTCTGGGAACCAAAGAAGAAAAAACTAGGTGATGTTACGATACGGACGGACCGGCGCTAGCTTATTCAGGCTAAATAGATCTCCTTACAGATTAACACAGGTCAGTCGACACAGGACGGCAGCTGACGTTGGAGGTCATCGTCAGCGATTCCCACGACCTTCTGATCTGGCAACAATCAAGTCACAACACACTGGTGGCAGCAAATGAGGTGTTTTATCTGCGGTGTTGTTTGTTCCAGTACGCACAGTCTTTACTCTGCACAGCAGGACGATAATACAGACAATCGTACCATGAACGCATCAATAGATATCTTTTAGCACAGGATTTGGAACCTTAGTGAAGCAGTTATGATAAGAGTCTCTCAACATCAGACAGAAGGTGAATCAGAGAGAAGAATGTACATTTCCACATAACAGACAACCTCATGAAGAGCAGCTTACAACCATCAGCTCACAGAGACAGAGAGACTCCCAGACTGGAGAGTGTGGGAGAGACAGCAATGAGCCCTTCACTTTCAGTTTGACGGTGATGATGGCATGAACTCATATAATATCCCGTGTTTGAGCAAGAGCAGTCAGTTAGTAATATCAGTAATCAGTTGCTGTTATCCTCCTCCCTGTTAAGTGACCCGTGTGAAAGCTGTCTGCACTGCTCTCTGAAGCAGGGATTTCCAGGATGATGAGACTGATACATGACACATGTTTTGCCGAGAAGCATGAAGGTGCAGCCCAGAATTCCCTCATGACCGGTATTCAGACACGGCGTCCCCACGAGTGCACAAACCGCACTACGGCTGACGAGCTTTCGATCTCCAAATCCGAGCCAAAGTCCTCCTCTAAGAGGATCAGATCTTCTAAATATAAACTCACCACAGGTAGCTTCCCTGAACAGCCAGATAAGCCGATTAGTGATAAGAGATACAGTGAACACTCAAGTGCTGCAGTGGACTCTGGGAAAAACTTTGGCCCATTATTTTTACATCATTGCTCCTCACAAGCACACATGTTCAAGTTGTTTTTCAGTTGTCACCTCATCTGAAATCATGGGTCTTTCTTCTTTCAAGGACACTTTCCCAAGTGGGTTCTCTTCCTGTACAACACAGCCTCACCTCTGAGACATGCAGAATATTATCCATATTATGGGTGTTTGAGGTGCAGACTGCAGCGCTAATATCCTCCATGATGAATCCCAGCTGTACTGTGGGTAAAAGAGGTGCAAGTCTCTGCTGAAAAGGTGTGTTAAATAAACAGCTCAGTCCGTGTGTGTGTGTGGGGATTATGTGAGATAGGAAACCTTTGAGGTACCTGATGAATGGCTTGTCTTCCTGGAGCCAGTGTTGCAGGATGGGAGGGGAGCAGGAAGTGAGTCACTGAAGGATCACAGCTACCCAGGAAACAGGCTGCGTGTTGCTGGAGTGCTGATCCAAAGCCGAGGCACAACACCGGAGGCCTGAAATAATTAAAGCCTAAAGATAGCAGACAACAGTATCAGAATCCCTGAGAGCAACATACCCACAGGTGAAACATAAAGAGGTATATGATTCTGTGTCAAAGGGCTTTTCCAAATAATACCTGATTCAGTCGTTGAAGTTAAATACGATCAGAATCAGAATCAGAAAACCTTTAATGTCTCACGACGGAGACAGTAGCAAAGGGACAGTGCACACATTAAACAGCATTTACCAAACAAAATAAGTAATAAGTAAAATGAATAAGTTAGTACGTTCGTGGAATTGCACATAGATTATTGCACACATAACTTTGTGTATGTAAGTTGTTGCATACAGTTATTGCACATAGTTTTGTATGTAAGTTATGCACAAAAGTTTTTTGTATGTAAGTTATTGCATAATGTTATTGCACATAGGTTATGGCAGAACAACAACAGCACAAGGAAAAGGACATTTATAGGAACGGTCAGTGACAATTAACTATTATAAATGGTGATATTACAGTGACTAAAAATATAAATGCAATATTTAAGGATTAATAAAAATGTACTTATGGTTCAAATATTTTAACCAGCAGTGCAGTCACAAGAAATAAACAATATACAACAAATTCACCAAAATGTTTCCCGTCCAACCCGTGCATCTGCTGCACACAGAATCAATGAGCTGTGAGCAGAAAGCCCCTCTGAGTCCACTGAGGTCTGTTCCAAAGACAGCAGTCAGGTCGAGTCCTCTGACGGGATGACAGACATGTCACGTAAACCAGCTTCTCTCAGGTTGAGATTTTCTGGTTGTTCTAACGATCATCAGTTGGACTAGTCGCTGGTCTCAGGTGGTCACATGGAGCAGCAGACCAACGTTCCAGGACTGGACTGGTGCTGTGACACGTTCTCTGTGGGTCAAACTGCTGAAACATTTCAGGTGTTACCTAATTTGAAAGTGTCTTATTGGAGCATTAATATTTGTCTTTACTTCAGCCTCCCGCGATGACGGACAGACAAGAGAGCTTTCATCCTCTTCAGCTGTTTCTACTGTAAACAGCTTGCAGGCAGACGAGCTTCAAGCTCCGATACTCGTCACATCTTTCATCCAACAAACTAAATGTTTGGTTGGCTGAAATATAAGAAGTGAAAAAAAATACAGAAAGACAGAGATAGTTTGAACTGGTTGAAGATGAATCAACTTTATTTAAATACTTTGACAACCTCACCTACAGGGTACAGTTAGAAAACTCTCACCTCCAAAGACAAGATACTGGTCAAAATTACATTGCAAATAAAAACCATAAAGAAAATGTACAAAGCCGAAAAGGAGAGAAGAAATCAAGGATAACCTTCACGACTGCTGCAGCTCACACTCCTGACTCCAAGCAGGCCTGACTGCCCCGCAGGAGGGAGCTCGTTAGTTTGAATCACAAAACAAAAGAAATATGTCTTTCTCTCCTCGGTCACCCTGACACAGGCTGCCTGCGTCCCACTGAGGTGAGCAGTGATCCATATTCCCCACATCTAAAATGATTCACCTCAAAAATGTAAAGTACGGAAGTTTATATTTACCCAAGTATAAAAAATAAATTAAAATGATCAACATTTTTAGTTTTTTTCTTACATAAGACGGCTCCTGACAATCCTGTCTGCTGTTGTACAATCTGAACCACCAGGAACATCCGAGCTCCTCTGCAGTCACATTTCTGTGATAAAATAACTGGCTTGTCAGGCAGAACTGCTCAACCTCACCCTGACTAAGATGCTGCACTCACGTCTGTCTTAGAAAACGTATGATAAAAGTTAGAAAATGTGATGAGAACCAATTTAAACACTCACTAAACTGCCAGCCAGCAAATGTGCCAAATGAATAATCTTTACTTCACTTGTTAGACTGGAGGCCCGAGTGAGAACATAGTTTTAAATTTCGTTACGATCTGAAATGACATGGTTCTCTACATGCTGAGCTCATACGAGCAGCTTCTGGATCTTTGACTTTTAGGTCCACGTCTTGTTTATGATTGTCAGACTGCCCTCAGCCACCAAAAACAAAATCGAATAAACGGGACACAAATTATTACGTTTTTACAAGATCTTGTCTGTTGGTTTCCACTGTGAACAAAAACAACTAATACAAACTCAAAAATAAAAGCAGAAGTTGAATTCTGAGCTGATACTGAAGCGGTTTAGTTTCACAAACTGATGCTACGGCTGGAGGACATGCGATGATGTGTTCGTCATCAGTCTGAGCAGCAACATCTCTTTCCTTCTTTTTTTACTTGAAGATACAGACAGTTGTTTAGTGATGCTCTCGCTTTTCACAGACAAACAACAAAAGTCTTTTCTCTCTGCGGCGACAGAGAAGAGGAGAAATCAAATAGAGGGCAGTGGCGTAGGTGTTAGAGAGGCGGCACTGAAAGGTCAAAGGTCACTTCCTATGACGACAGAGTTTTAGGTTAAGAGCTAATTACCTGAAATGAAACAGTATATTAACAACTGGAGGAGCAACACACATTAAAAACACGAATACAGCCCTCGGGACACAAACTGACAGTGCAAAGAAGTAGAAAAATAAATACTAAAAAAAACTCGAGCAGAATATAAATTTACGTTTATGTATTTGCAATCGTTTGAGTTAGAGAAACAATGAATGCCAAGGCAGTGGTATGAAGGGCAACAGCCTCAGTGCTGTTGGTTTAATGACAAAACCAATAAAATGATATAAATCTTTCCCATCTTTTCATCTGTTGTCAAGAGCATTCCAAACTTGAACCGACACAAAGTGTTGATGAGTAAAACAAGCAGATAAAAGAAAGAAAGAAGAAGAAGAAGCTCAGAGACCGAAATGAACGAGAAAATGACAAGACGCTAAAATGTTCATTCCATATAAACGTGTTTTTGCTGCTGACTGAATGACTGTTTTCGTCAGGCATTGAGATGAAGAGAATACATTTATTTACAGATCAATACACTTGTTTAAAATAGAGATTTACCTTTGAACGCGTCCCATAACACACAAGTCTTTTACAGGACCTGAAACAACTATGTTAAGTGTGTGTGTGCATGAAACATGTGTGACGTCAGTTTGATCACAAAGTTTATCTTCTACCGGTCTCACAGGAGCTGTTCAGAATCCAAACATGATAAAACAAGCCAGTGGTCGTCCACGTGGCTGGTCTTTAGGGGTCAGGGGTCACTGGCAGAAGGGCGAGGCTGTGGGGTCAAAGCCTTTGAAAACGTCCTTCAGTGAGCCGTTGTCCTGTTCTGTGGCTGCCTGCTCTGACTGCGCCGGGCTGTTTCCACCAAAGGGGCTACTCGTCCCGCCGGGCTTTGTTGCCGGCTTCACCACGCCGAAGAGAGAGGACACTGGTAGGTTGTGGACGCCCGAGGGCGCCTGGTCTGCTGTTGCTCCGGGTGCACCCTGACTTCCAGCTGCAGCTGACGATGGGACGGTGGCGCCCCCCTGGGCCGTGGAGTTAGGCGAGGGTGCAGGCTTGGGACGGGGTCTGTTATAGCTGTTGTACCGATCGGTCCCTTGCTCTCCGCTTTTCTCAGGCTCTGGTTGGTCCAGTGCTGATTTCCGAACAAACAGGGGCTCCTTGGACTTGGGTTTACTCGTCGTGGGGTCACTGGGTTTGGACTCTGTGCTGGCAGAGTTGGGGGAGTTGTTAGTGCCAGTGCTGGTACCAGGGCTGCCTGGTTTGTTAGTCCGAGGGTCATACAAACTAATGCTGCTCAGCACACTGGAGCCCCCTGAGGCTCCGGCCCCCACACCCCGTCCTGTCCCACCAGAGGAGAGTAGCCTAGGGTCGTATGGTGCAATGGTAGGAGGGGGGGAGCTGGATGATGTGGCTGTCGTGGATGAGACAGGAGGAGGTGTGGGATCAGATGGCTGCTTCAGGGATGACTTCTGCAGCTGGAGACGAGGATCTATGGGGCCTTTGCGGGCCATACGGGGGTCAACTGGCTTTTCTACTGGTGGGGGAGGCATGGGGGGAGGTGGACCCAGCAATGACACAGAGGCGGCAGGGGTGGGCAAGAGAGGAGGGGAAGGGGTCTGAGACGGGCTGGAGTTGACAGTCTTCAATATACGAGACAAAAGCTCAAAGTCTGGGAGGGAGGAGGTGGAGGAAGACGGAGCAGGGGGGTCCAAGGAGGGTGGAGGTAGTACGGGAGGAGGCTGGGAGTGAGGGGGGGCTGTGTGGAGCTGCTGCTGGGTGCGGGAAAGACGTGGGTCTAGAGAGGCGACAGGGGGAATGCCTGGTGGGAGTGGAAGGAGGTCCTGCTTGGGGACAGGGAGGGGGAGGAGATCTTCAGGTGACCAGGTGATAGCTTTGGCGAAGGCCGGCATGTGCAGAAGAATATCCTTCTTGATGTGGCTGAACTGCTGCAGCTGCAAGCGTGGGTCCCTCAGAGCCATACCCATAAGTGGGTCCAGAGGAATCGGTACTGGCTTGTCTCTTAGAACCCGCTCTGTCTCCTCCTCCTCCACTGCTGGCGTCGTGAGCGGCGGTGGTTTGTAGATCAGAGGAGGTTCTGGTTTCGGAGCAGCTGACGTGTGAGCGGAGGATCCAGCTGAGGCAGCAGCAACTAACCGAGCTAACCTGGGATCTGCAGGGGGCCCAGACGAAGATGGAGCAGGCATGGAGTGGGCGGAGTCAGAGCTTTGGCCCGGATCTGTGGCACGTGCGAGGCGTGGGTCTCGAGCCAAGCGGGGGTCTGCGGGGCGAGCCGGAGGGTTGGAAGAAGAGGCTTTCTGGAGGCGAGGGTCGCTAGGAGGTCCATCAGGTTTCTGAGGAACCTGGGTCTGCTGACGGAGAGTCTTCAAGATGGACGTCACACTACCACCACCATCTTCATCCTCACTGGAGTACCAGTTCCCTGAGTCACCTAGGAAACAAGCACATGGTGTTTGGGTATCTTGGGTTCATAGTTTAGAAGTCCTAAAAGAGATAATCCAGCTGTAGGAAATCTGAATCTTTCACCTTCCTGACATCACGTTATAATATGTTAAATTATTATAATGAGACATACAGATTGCAAGGGGATTGTCTTCAATGAGAAGTGACAAAATGTCACAACTTGTTCCTATTACAAATGAATACCTTCAGTGTCTCTGGTCTTCTCTGCTCCTCCCTCGGCAATCCTGCGAGCTCTTTCCTCCTCCTCCTGCTGTTTCTGTTGGATCCTCATGAACAGAACACGCTGTGCTGGAGGCAGGAAGTCAGGAACAGAAATCCCTCCCTGATTGGCTGACGATCCATTAGCAGTGTCTTCTTGGCCACCTGACTGATTACTATATTTGCCTTGACCTCCTCTCTCATCCAGACCAGAAAACCCTTGGTAGTTGTCTCCTGGGGGGGAATAGCGAGGACGCTCATCAGCACAAAAAACACTTTGAAAAACAGTAGGAACAAGACAGCTAATTTCACAAAGGTACCGTGGAACTTATTCTTTCAGTTATGTTCATTTTGAACCTCACCTTCTTGTATCACTCCTTCCATCTTCATACCCTCCTGCTGATTGAAGAAGTTGTTGAAGAAGTTTCCTCCACCCTGAGGAGGACCTGGAGGAAGACCAGCTCCATGTGGAGGGCCCTCACCAGATGGAAATCCTCCAATCATGGGTGGGCCACCAGGGCCAATGTTGGGTGGTCCCATGTTCTGCATGTCAGGGGGCATCATGCCTGGGGGGGGAGGGAAGCGAGGAGGGGGGGCACCAGGGGACCCTTGGGGTCCAGGCGCTTCAGTCTGACCCTGGTTGGCAGTGGGTGTCTGGCCCCTGATAGAGGAGGGAGAGGACAAGTTAGGATTCAGAGAGGATCTCAAAGGGATTTTGAGGGGAGAAATCAGGAAGGTCAACGTGCATTCCTAAAACATTTCAAATTACCCCTCGCCTGGTACTTCTGGCTGCGGAGTATATTTGATATTCAATAGACAGTCTCTGCGGGTTATTCCTTAAATGATTTTCAAATGTGCAAAAAAGTAACGAGGATAACAACATCACCTACATTTCTACAAGTTTCTTATTTTCTTAACGCTTGTATTGTGACTTCTCACCTCACTGCCAGTTTCTGAGCGAGCTGTCCTGTCGGCTGGACCTTAATCTCAAACAATGAGGGGATCTTCTTTCCTGCGCAGCCTCCCCCTCCACCAACAGGGGGTGGGGGGCCCATGTGAGGAGGAGGAGGGGGGCAACTGGGATTTGGGGGTCCTCCTTGGTAAGGACTACCTTCGGAGCCATGGACAGGGGGACCCACACAAGGATTAGGCCCAGGAACAGGAATTGGTACTGGTGGACCTTTGTTGGGAATGGGTCCCTGGTTGGGTCCAGGAAGACCACCAAAGTCACCGGCAACAGGGCCTCCAAAATCCCCAACCCCCGTGTTGGTGTCTACAGGGACAGGCCGAGGAGGGGTGGGGAGGAGACCGACTCCAGGTGGAGGCTTGGGGAGAGGGTTGATCCCCTGCTTTTTCAGCTCCTCCACCTCCTTCTCATCCTCTGCTCCAGCCTCTGCATCCTCTGCCAGCATCTAGATAAGCAGGGTCACAGCAAACCTACCATTTAGGGTATCTGAAATATCTGAAGTATTTGAGTCTTCTTGCTCATTAAATAAAAGCTGCTTTTACTTCTTTGTCAGATATTTTAAACATTGTAACAATCAGGAGTTCTTGAAAATGTCTGAGGTAGTGAAGAACAGGGTTAAAGGTTACTACCTTGTTGAGCAGCTCCTGAGTGTCGTCATTGAGGGTTTCATGGGAGAACATACACTCGTCGCCATTCACACAGTTGCCTGTGGTGTGGAACAGCTTACAGGGAAATTCACGTAACAGTGGAGTCAAGGTGAAACACAAAGTTGGCAAAAAATATGGACAGAAATGTAAAATGTACCGTTTTCAGGTGAAATTAAATTAAAAGTTTGACTTAATTTATACTATTTTTTTTGAAAGTATATAAATTGATGTTGAATTATTCATTGCCAGTGGTCAGTAGTGAAGGATATCATGCATGTAAGGACAATGGTCAGCTCGGGCACAGAATCCTGTGATATAGAACTTGCATAGCTCCTTCTTCTTGGGCAGCTCGATATCATGGCTGAAGTTGCAGTGGTCCCCCTGGTGGTTGAAGAGGGAATACAGAAATGAGTGTCTGAGAGCTCATGACTGACAAGTGCACAGTAGTATTTTACCATGTTGGACTTTTGTCAGAAAACTCAACTGTTTTCTTATGCAGAAAATGCTGTTTCATAGAAAAAAACAGTTTCCTCCTCTTACCCAGGTGCATCGCCCCTCAATGTAGTATTTGCAGATGGCCTTTCCTTTCTTATCCTGGTGCTTCTCATTCTGATTCCTCCTTCCTAACCCTGGTCCAACATCGCCTCCAACTCCATCCTACAAGACACAACCACACATATACAGAAGGAGAGAGGAGAGGGTTTAGATGAGAGCAAGAGATGCTTCATGTCATTACATTCCTCAGGTCTAAGACATATAAAGGACTTTGTCTGAGGGGCACGGAGACAATTGTCTTTGTCTCGATCTATCTTGAGGCGATTTATCCAAATGATAGTCACTTTGGATGTAACAAGAGAGTTCTTACCCCATTGTCCATGTCTCCATTATTGTCGTCATCATTTCCCATGTCGCCTCGTCCTCTCCCACGGTTTCTGAGCTTTCCTCCTCTGATCATACCCCGCCCTCCCCTGCCTCTGCCTCTCCCACGACAACCTTTACCACCTGATGCACAGATTGAAGACATATTTAGGGTGAGTGATATTTTTAGGATGATACAGATGGCCAACAACGTCAACATCAGGTGTGAAGATAAGACAGGGGGTCGAAGTTGTCCTCAACGTTCCTGTGAACTACCCTCATAGCCTGAGCTGGTTGAAAGAGTCAGTAAATGAACCGTGTAGATTCCTTCAGGGAAGATGAACACTCACCTCTGCCTCTGTCTTTGGACTTCTTGTAGTGATTGAGTTCTTTTGAATAGTCATCGTAGTCATCATCCCCCATATTGTCATAGTCATCTTCACCATACTGTAAAGACAGGTTGAACACGGATCACTTACTTGACTTCATGATACCTAACCCCTCAGGCTGGTTGATTTGCCTGAACTGTTATTTTATATTGACTCAAATGTTTCTGTGTGACATTTATTCAAACAACATGTGTTCCCTGGACTTGTATTTTGAGTTCTGAATCTTACCTCCATTTCTTCTCCATATCCATCTCCATCATCATCTCCTCCCATCTTTCCTCCTCCTCCGCCTCGTCCTCCTCTTCCTCTGCCGCCACCTCTTCCCCTCCTCCCTCCTCTCATTCCCCCCCGGCCCCTTAAGTTCTTCATTCGACTTTTGCCTCCTGTAGAGGAAGAGAGAAATTAATCTGGAGGAAGCCGAGGCAGGAGCCATAAAGACTGTTTCTCCAGTAATTCACCAACGCTACTCTCATTCAGCTAACAACAGTATTTTATCAATATAAAATAACCCGCCTCTTCCTCCACGGCCACCGCCTCCTCCCTCCTTGGCCTTGCGGTACAGGTTGAGCTCCTTGGTAAAGTCGTCATAGTAATCATCCCCCATGTCTTCCTCTTCCTCTCCTTCGTAAGTGTCCTCTTCATAGTCATCGTAGCCTCCGTAGGTCTGCTTCTCCATCTTCATGTAGCTGCCCTTCTTCGGACCACTGTAGCCCCCATGAGGCTGGAGAAGGGTAAACATATAAGCTGATTCCTCTTTTAAAAAGGACAAAAGCCAGCAGATTAAAGTTTAGGGAATATTTGTTTGGACTTACCGCAGGGGGATACTGGGGACTGTAATCTCTATACTTCCTCTTCTCACTGGGAGAGTAGTCTGAGTCGTCGCTGAAGTCCGAATGTTCATCATCTGAGGATGCATGGCGCTGATAGAGAAATACAGTGTCATCATTTTAGATAAATACAGGGGGTGCAGATTACTAACTCAGCCTTTTTCAGTAATGAGGTTGTCTCACTTTGTGTTTGGATTTGCGTTTTTTCTTGGACTTTCTTTTCTCCCTTTCTCGCTCCTTCTCTCTCTTCCTCTTTCTCTTGCGACGGTGGGATCTATCTTCCTCTGATTCGCTGCTTGCCTGGCGCTCCTTACTTCGCTGAGGCCTGTCCCCGGCCCCTTCCCCGACTGCTTCACCTCCTCCGCCTGCTTCGTCACTTCCATCTCCACCTCCTCCAGTGGCAGACGCACCTCCAGCAACCTCTGCCTCTATTTCTCCCCCATCATCTTCCAGCTCACCCTCCTCCAGCTCTCCATCCTCGGGCCTGTTCAGAAAGAATGAACACAAATGAAAGTTATACATCTCATCTTCTTTTGAGCTCAGCCTGCCGGCCACCTTTCACATTCAGGTACAGAAAGTGGAGTGAATATCCGGGGATGATGAAAAGGTAAACATGAAAGTTCTGTCGTATCTTCTTAATGGTCACACGTGAAAAAGGAGTGCAGAGGTTTGGTAAAGTTGACGACAATCTGACATCAGAGCCGAGAGGATATTTGACTGCTTATTAATCGAACCAGCGTCACCACTTATGTTGTGTTACTTCCATTTTAGTTAGGAATAAAGAAGTCATTTTTGATTTAACAGCCTGAGGCAGAATGTGGAGGAAAACATTTCAGTCACATTGTAATTATTGTAATTTAAAGCTTTGGGCCCACTTTGAATTCTTTACATATAATTGTTGTTTACCTACTGTCACACCGTCATGTACATGTTTTATACTGAGGCTGTATTTCATGTTTCAAGAGGACACCTGACATACTATTTGAAGCACCTCAGTTAGGATAGTTTCCAAAAACTCCATACCAGATGGCTTTTTTGTGTGCCGGTCGCTCTGCCAACTGGACTCACAAGATTTTCCCCCTTCTACATAACTCAACATCCGATTGGAAACACAACTGCACATTATGCACACACGTCCCTGTTTCATATTTAAATCATATTAAAATATACTTATAAGCTGTCTACAGACTTACATTACAACACCCCAGGGGTGTCACCAACAACAACCTCACAGTGGTTAAATACCAGGAACTCCCCTGCAGTCACCAAGAACAGAAGAAGCCACTTAGGTCAGAGGTGAAACATCTTCAAGATGTTGCCCTGGATTCAACCCTCCTTGGACACCAGTGACCTGGATGAGCATGTATACGCAGACATTTATAAGCTTAAAAAACCCTGCTGAGTCAACGCAAGTCCGATTTAAATGAAGAAGGAGCAGGACGTATCAGGTATTAACTGGTGCTTGTTGGTTTGTTGGAGCCCACACATGTACACAAAACAGGGACAAAACTGTGACTTAGGTCAACTGTCAGGGCAGGACCCATGTGTGCAAAACCACAAGCTGATAATTGACATGGATCACATGCAGGCCTCCTCCTACCCTACAGACTGGTAGGGGGGGGGGGGGGGGGGGTTTCCATGTCCC
>CAAKHC010004055.1:0-14564 GCA_901007825.1 Macroramphosus scolopax | reverse complement strand
CGACTCAAAGGCACACAGGTGTACACTTTAGTGTATGTGGGTTAATGACAGTTTAATTGGGCATGTCCATCATATGAAATAAATTAAAATCCCTATAGCCTGGGACTTAGTTGGAGAGCATCCATCTAGGTAGACAATTCCTACCAAACAGTATGTTGATGTTGGGTATATGTTGGACACAAACGTGGAAGTAGCAGACCACATTCAGCAGGACAAAGTTAACTTTGTCCAAATCCACCAGCTGAAATATTATAGAGATTTCTATATGTATATTTTAAAAAGGTATGATTTCGCACTTATTTTTATATTCTTGATCACAATGCAAAATTGCTCTCAACCATCGACACAGTATTATCTAATAAACATCAGGAAATCAATCACAATAAATTGGTGCAAGCCTCATAAAGTGTTTTCACTACGTTAATGATTGTTTTGCATGGCAGGCTGCCCACTGCATATTTATTTATTTGTGGCAGGGGTTTTACAGTGGTAAACCACTGAGGTGTGGGTTCCCAGTTTCAGGGGAGGCTCAGTGAATGAATATTAACATTAATATCAAATGGACATGACACACAATGGCCTTACTGTATGTGATATGGTTGAAGGTATAGTTCAGAGGTACAATCGTTTTATAAAAACGTTATTGTTCATCCTAGTAACTAATAGAACTTTTTGTGCATTTTGTGAAGTTATGTCACACATACATACTTGGCTACCTTGGCTGAATGGTTGAATGTCTCAGAGATTTAAGAACGTACTCGTGATCTTATAAGCATACCGGAACATAGTATAACTATACTAAGCAAGAAAACTAAGGGAATGGGTGACCCTTGCTATTCCATACTTTGTCTCAGGGGAGGCCAACCATTTCAGACTTTTAAAACCACTGGTCTTTGCTGTTTCTGATGATGTATTTTAAAAATGGCTGTATAAGGTTCATAAAAGTCTCTAAAGAGGGAAAAGTTTACCCACAGTTCGTCCCTAAAGCTCTTTAAAGCCCCAAGCTAATATAGTCAGGAAGAAGAAAAGGTATTAAAGTTAAACTACATGGCTCGTTGCTGGGGGTCCAATGTCTGAATGAATTTCAGACATGGAGGTATTTTTTTTAAGTCTGCAATAAAGTAATACAGATAAATGTGTTTTTCAAAACTAAATAAACTAAAAAGTACGTGCTTAATATTAGAAAAACGAGACAAACAAATTAAAACACAGAGGAAAAACAGGAAAGAAAAATCGAAAGCGATTTTAAAATGATAACACAAGTTTCTATTGTTTCCCTCTGATAACGTCATCACCCAGCGCCCATTCAGCGGGACAGTCCCGACATTTGAAACAACTGCCTTTGTAGCTGCATCATACGATCACTTTTCAACGTAATTACCTTCTTTAGAGTGGATTGAAATGATCGATATGATCGAGAAAGAGGACCCGGTCATCACTGAGGAGGAGGCTGCTCAGTATGACCGCCAGATCCGACTGTGGGGGCTAGATGCCCAGAAGAGGTCAGTTAGCTTGTCATGCTAACGTTACTGTTAGTCGGCGCGGAATGGTTCAACTATTCGTTGTGGAGTTTGAAGTGTGCCTTTATATCCGCGGTTTTATAGAGAACGTTGCAAGTACGCAACAAATAGGAGGTTTTAGCTATTGAGTCACGATTTATTTCGTCATCTGGCGTTTTACTTTTTATTGGGAAAGTATAGACACAGTACCCCGAATAATTACATGCATGTTTCCATTTTTGCAGGCTGCGGAGATCCCGTGTGCTCCTGGCAGGTTTGGGTGGTTTGGGGGCTGAAGTTGCCAAGAACTTAATCTTGGCTGGAGTTAAAGGACTCACCTTGCTGGATCACGAGCAGGTACAAAAGCGCGTACACACACACACACACACTTCGGGCACTCTAACAGGACACTAAAAGTCAAACTTAATTAAATCAACTGTCTATCTGTGCTAAATGTTCATTATAAAATAGGAAACGCCAGGGGACTCGATCAAGTCCAAACGTTCAATCTACTTTTTTATAAAAATCCACAAATGAAATCATCAGATAAGTCTGAATGGAGACCCAACATTATTGTGAATGTCTTTTTCCAATGTCTTTATAAATAAAGACACCCATTAATTCCCCCATGAGTAAGTACCTGTTGACAGTAGGGTAGAAAACCTCCATTTATCAGAAGAAACCCTGGAGCAGAACAAGATTGAAGGTGGGTGAGAGCTGGACGACAGAAACCCACCATATATATCTGGACACATTTCAATAAATACTCTCAATATGCCTGTAATTTTTCATAAAGGTGCATGAGATATTTCATGAGACATTAATGAAAATTTAAAAGAGATTTTTGGGTTCTTCCTTGGCTCTCCCCTGTTCCAAGTTTCATGTTAATCAGCCTGGTATCTTTAGTGAAATCATGCTGTGACAGGCAGTTCAGCAAAAACTCTTTGGGGGGGGACAGCCAGGACAGAGTCTTTGTAATACAAGGTCAGTCCACTAGGTGGTGCATGAGGCAAAGTTATAGGCCTCAATGTTACCAAGTGAAGAGACTGCACAGCTATTATTCATTTACTTTATTGTAGTAAAGTTGAAAATCATTGAGAAACATGCTTAGGAAGTTATGCACAGCTTGTGTGTTTTTGTTGTCCTGTGCTAAGCAATCGATGGTTATTTGAAGACTAAATATGTTTACTAGATTAATTGAGTATAAATCATGTTAAGACAGACCCCCTTAGCTGCATGTTGAGTGTTAAGTCCTGTACAGTAGAATTCTCACTCTTGTTTGTTTGCTCACCAGGTGTCAGAGGAGTCATGTCGAGCTCAGTTCCTCGTTCCTGTGACCGCTCAGGGTCAGAATCGAGCCCAGGCCTCTCTGGAGCGAGCGCAGAACCTCAATCCCATGGTGGAGGTCCACGCCGACACTGACAGAGTCGAAGACAAACCTGATGACTTCTTTCTGCAATTCGATGCAGTGAGTGGAAATTAAGTATTACTACATTATTACACGAGTGCTCAGTCAGTACTTAGTCACTGGTCCACAAAGTAGGGAAGTGTGTGTTTCAGATTAAAATGAAGATCAAAGACTGATGTTGATTTCTTTAGATGGAGTAAAGATTTGACAACTCTGTTGATTTGTTTAATCTGTTTTCATAAAGGACAATAAAAGTTGCTCCAGCGTTCATGTCAGCGGCAGTTCTGAACAAAGGCTGGAGCTCAGTTTTCTCACCGCTGAAGGTAGAAATGTGTTAGAACACCATCAGAGGAATAACAGAGATTTTTCCCCCTCCTGTTGTGTCTGAATTGTTGGCACTCGTTCTCCCTCTGGGGGTGCTAAGAGAGGGTCAGGGGGAGGGAGGATGGGAGGAAGGCGGAGCGCGATATCAGTGAGATGAGGTGTGGACTCGATGTTAGTAGGACAGAGGGAGGGAGGATGCGACAGTTGGAGACAAGAAGGCGAGACCATTTAAAAAGCTGGAGATGAAATAAAGAATTGAAAGCAGAGGAGTTCTCTGCTCTCTCTCTCTCTCTCTCTCTTTCTCTCTCTCTCTCTCTCTCTCTCTGCCTCTGCCTCTCTGCCTCTCTCTCTCTCTTGCTGCCTCTCTGCTGTAGACCCCTCCTCCCTTTTATGTGCTTCCAGGGATATATCTGTGTGTGGCTCAGTGTGGAGATGGAGGGGGATTAAAGTGAAGGGTTGAAGTGTCGTCACAGTTTTGTTGTGAGAGGCCTAATTACAGATGCAGGAGAGAAACACACAGTGTCCATTGAGCTTCCTGCAGAGGACATCTGACTCCACTGAATACTCTTATTCTCTAACACTGTTTACAACTCTTCTCTGCAGTTTGTCTCTAGTGTTCTATAAGAAGGAACAGAAAGCAAACAGTAAATAGTAGAGTCGACCAATGTATTGGTCTTCTTCTAACTTCTCATTGACTCATTATGTCACATAGCACCAGATCACTTCTGGTTTTAACATGTTTGTTCCAGATGGTGCGACCATCCCGCTCAAAGGTACGTTCACATTACAGCCTGCTGTTGTGTTGGACTCTTAAAGCTCAGCGATGCCAGAGATGCAGCATCATCCTTATCAGTGAGCCGGGTGTGCTGGACTGGGTCAGCAGGATAAGGCGGGCCCTGCCCACCGGTCAGTTGTTTACCAGCCCACCCTGGTTTCACTGGAGTAAACAGCTCAGCTTTGTGTCTCTGTGTTAGTGTTTATTCTTCAGGGAGTTGAACTACCAAACAATGTCTGCTACAGTCTTTGTGTGTCGTCAGTTTGGCAGCAAGAATCAAGCAGACTGGTACTGAGAGTTGCTGGTGAATTTATTCTTTAAAGATATTGCAGTCTGATTTTAGATGTGAAATATGTGTGGTTGTCCCCCAGGGATTCATTGCAAGACAAAATCCTTTGATATTTTCTGTGGTTGCAAGCAGTCTCAGTGTTCTGTTAATGGAAACGAGACAATAACAGAACAAAAACAAAACGGCACCAGCGGGAGAGGATGCAAAGATGGACTGAACATCACAGTGGGAATTCACTTTCCTTAATCTACAGGGATTAAACGTGCAGAAAGTGGAAAAAGAAACAAATCTTATCTTATAATCTTTTGTCCCTTAGGTTTGTCTGACAGGCTGCTCCAGAGATCTGATGGTGCGTGTTGACCAGCTCTGCTCACAGCGCAACATCAAGGTCTTCTGTGGGGACGTCTATGGTTACTATGGTTACATGTTCTGCAACCTTGGAGAGGAGCACAACTATGTTGAGTAAGTCTGGGTCACAAGTCCAACCTGAGTCTGTCGAGGCGACGTCATAGTTACTTTGTTTTCATGCGGAAGCTGCTATGGGAGTAAAGTGTTGCACTAACTAGATTAAAGACCGCATCCCTTCACCCTCAGAATCAATCCGTACATCAACTACTCGTTAAGCTCTACACTGCTGTGTTGGTATATCTCCTCATTTGGGCATCACGTGCTCACTGGAACGCTGATGTGGCTGACAGTGGGGAGGGAAGCAGCCTGGAGCAGCCGTACAGAACGAGGCTGCTTATGTTTCCATTCGAATCATTGAGATCAGCCGATTCACACTCGACTGTTACTGTGTTGATCTGTTGTGAAATTTCTCTTAATAAATTTAAACATAGCGGGATTAAGATCATAGTAAACCTCCGTAACTATTCTAATTGACTACATGTCCTTTGGTAATCTGAGTCCTGTACAAGCAAAACCGTCATTGTGCGCATTTCCAGAACTGGCCGGCTGACTTGTTGGAGGATCTGCCAATATGTTCCTGTGACTCTTTCTCACTTGTGTTTTCTGATGATACTCAGGACATCTTTTGCTTCACACAATCTGTTTTTAGGGAGAAACCTAAACTGGTGAAACCGACCAGAGGTTCCAATGACGGTCCCGAGGCGAAGAAAGTCAAAGTGGATCCCAATGAGACCACGATGGTGAAGAAGGTCAGGAGACGGAAAAAACTCTTTTATTTTGTTTAATCTGCCAGCCGTCCAGATGTAAAGGAACTGTTTTAAAATATTAAAGAACACAAAATAGAAAGAAAACACTCGTTCATGAAGTCGTTCTGGATTCTTTGTTTTCTCACGTGCTCACGATGGAATGAAGTCTTCCTTCTGTATAAATTTGTTTCCTACAAACATGAAATGTTTGTCACTGGACAGCTGAGTGGAAACATTTTAGAATTAATAAAACGTATTATTGCAGCCTAATTTGCTCGCTGTTGAGATGACATGTTGTTTACCATCAAACAGACGGCCAGTTTCTGCCCTCTGAAGGAGGCTCTGGAGGTCGACTGGACCAGTGAGAAGGCCAAAGCCGGACTGAAGCGAACACCGGTGGACTACTTCCTCCTCCATGGTACCCACAGCATCACTTGATTAGTTAATGATGGAAAACAAAACATCATTTTCTTTATGGAAAGCATGTCTGTTAAACCCGCTGGTATGTTTTGGGGTTCAGACGGTTCTGTGAAAACATGGCAAGGTCGTCTGACTTCTGTGGGGGAGGCAGGACGAATACAGATAAGAAGGTTAAGAAAAAGAACAGAAATTAGAAACTGAAAATGCGTAGGAAGAGAGAGACTGAAACACATGCAAAAGGGAGCTGATTGCACGTGCATGGAAAATCTTGTCCTTACAGTTTGTTGTCGTCATCACAATCAAACAGACAAATGTTGAATGTCAAGCTTGACCAGGAGATGTTGGTTGGGGTTTTACCGCTTCCATTAAAAAAATCAGTGGTACCTTCCTGTTTTTCAGGTTATTTACAGTGTCTGATGACCTTTTCTTAAAGAGTTGTTATTGTCTGTCCTGTCACCTGGCCCTGCACCCTTCCCTCACACTAGATGCTAGTTTCCATCACAGGTTGTCCATGGCCAGTCATGTGCACTGAGCGTAGAACAGAACAGCCCGACACCGACGCCGCATGACGACAATCACAGAAGAACAGGAAATAGTCAGAGAACTTGTAGAGTCCTGAATCGTCTCTGTGCATGAAAACAGTGAATAACGGACGTTCCCTTCAGCTCAAAAATCAAGTCAAGTAGATTGTAAACTAACAAACTGGGAGCGTTTGCAACAACAAACGGACGTGGCGACTCCGCCTGTCTTGATCTGTCCTCTGTGACGAGTCCACCAGAACCCAAAACAACCATATTACTGAGAGGGGCTCCAAATATTTTTATGAACCCTCGAAGCCGAATAGAAAGTGGCATCATATTAGATGTTGTTTTAAAACAGCCTGATGCAGTGATCTTATTACTGTCACTTTCCATCCATCATGTGCTCGTACGTTTTCATTCTTGGTTTGTTTTAATTTTCGCCTGGTGCCTTTGGTCTTATAACTGAACCCACAGACCCGCCGCAGCCTCGCCCTGATCTCTAGTCTGATGTTTTTCAGCTTCACTTCTAAATGGAAACACACTGTTTGTTTTTCAGTCGGTGGAGGTGAGACAGGAAGCATTGTCTTATTATTCCTGTGCTGTTTCTATAATTGGAGCTCGTGGTTGTTGTTTTGGGCGACCGATGAGGAAGTGGCTCTTCCTCTGTTACGACTGCTTCCTGTGTCACTAGGAACACGTCGGCTGATCTGAACCGCGGGTGGGGTTTACATATATGTGTATCAATATTATCTCTGTGAAGTACACGGATAAGACGGGTCACAAAATCACTCTGAAACATAAATGATCAGATGAAGCAGAAGAAGAAGGACAATCCTGTCGTACATTGATTAGATATCGGCAGGTCGTCCTTTGATTGCAATCTTGGCGTGTGGAAAATATATTGTGTGTAGTATTTGACCTTCGTCTGTAGACGTAAAGGGCCACTCGAATATTTCCCCTCCACTTGAATCTGTGCAGGCATGTTGCTACTGAACGTGGAGGTTTGGAGATACGATCAGCGTTCCACCCATGTGCACAGGCTTATATTCACTGATGAAATCCTGCTTGATTTCCTGCCTGGTACCGACCTGAGTGTGATGCCATGTGTGTCAGTCAGACTGAGAAAGGGCAGAGCTGAGGTGTGAAAATGATCCACCGGAACTGCTTGAGTGTGTGTGTGTGTGTGTGCACGCCATGCTGATGGAAATGGTCGTGGGAGGGCTTGATTTCCTCATGTGGTTTGAGTTAATGGACGAACAGGAAACATGTGGGCAAAGTGTTGATTTGTGCATCTGTGTAGCTGTTTCAGTGTTGGTTGCGGCACATGTCTGGTGTTTAGTTTGTCAGTCAGTCCCTACTGGACTCTCTGAGACAGGAAATACTCCGTAACTGAACATGTGCAGATGTCTGTCCATTAGTCGGTGCACGCTCTAAATATGATGATGTCTCATCTGATGAAGTGGTTGAGGCTGCAACCAGGTACCGATCTTCTTTCAATGGGATCAGCAGTCGAGATGAGACTTTGTGATTCCATAAGATGATAATTCACAGTGGAAGTCACTTGTCAGTGTGATGAAATTATAGACGGCTATAAATAAATGAAATGGAAATCACTGCTTGGTGAACAATAGTTTCCAGCCTCTCAACTTTTTTTCCCTTCTGTTTCTCTGCTCCTCCTCTTCTCTTTCCTCCGTCTCCACAGTCCTGTTGAAGTTCCGCACAGACAAAGGCCGTGACCCCGACCCACAATCCTTTGCAGAAGACAGTCAGCTGCTGCGGCAGATCCGCGATGACGTCCTCGAGGCCCTGGCAGTGAGCAGTGACCTCCTGAATGATGATTTCATCAGGTACAAACTGCCGTTATGACTAGTTCACGCTACACAGATAAACCGCTTGCACATCGTGGCTGCAGCGCTGTGGGTGGACTGTTGAAAGCTGCGAGCCGATCTGGCGCTGACACAACCCAGATATCTGCCGCTCTAATTATCTGGATGTGTCGGTGAGAGTCAGATGGATCCAGATAAGAGGGCTTGAGGGGAAACCTGAGCGAGGGATCAGTTGTAATAATAAGAACTCCGTATTTGTACCAGCGGTAAATAGTGACCACTTTATAGAACTTATCATCAACACATCCAGGCAGCAGATTAGCGTGCAGCAGCACCGCCAGTGGAACCAGTAACTTCTGTTTAGTGACAGTCCTTTTCACTTCTTGTCCTCAGCTTCTGCTTCTCGGAGATGTCGCCAGTGTGTGCCGTGGTGGGAGGAGTTCTGGGACAGGAAGTTGTCAAGGTGAGCGTATGAACACTGAGAAGCTGCACTAATGTGCCGTAATGATCGAGGAACATCGTAAGCTTCCCCAGGCTGTGGCGAGTGATGAAGATGGCTGGGCTGGTGTGTGAGGGAGTCAGCTGACAGGTGGCCACTGGTTTCTGGGTCACATCCAGAACAAACAGCAGTGTATCCGCTTGGAGTGATGTTCCCTGTGACCACAGCGCAGCTCCGTGTGACTCCCTCACAGGATCCTCTGTAATAGAGAGATTGTTACTGACCTCGAGCTGAGCAGCATAATAAACTCCTTGATACAGCAACAGAGAAGAACATAATGGGGCCGTTAGTAGGAGATCCAATTGGAAACATACTGTATGACTGAACTCCAACAGTGGAGCTGAGAGACCAAACAACACAGGAGTCTTTGAGAAGAAAACCTTCTCTGCATAATATTAGTAATCAGTGATAGTAGACAACATTCCAGTCTGCACAGAAATACTTTGTGAAATTCAGCTGATGCTGAACCGACTGATGAGACAAATTGAATGGCTGAATTAAATCAGAAAAAGACCATGTAAGTCAAACTTAAGTGCAGAAGTGTAGAGGAAGTGAGCTGTTGTCTTAACGTACGACCTGGATAAGACAAGCGTGTGTGTGTGTGTGCGTGTGTTCAGACTCAGACAGTGTTTCCTTGGTACACGGCCAGCTCGCCGTCTCTGATGATGAAACTCACTGCAACTGGCCGCCTGGTGTCTCGTCAGGTCACACAGAAAACTGAACTCACCTCACTGACTGAATCACTTTATCTGTATTTGTTGCAATAAAACCTCGAACTGGCCTTAGAATGATTATATCTGGTCATACTGGAACATTCCAACTTTCTTTTCACAGGTTTTCACTTGGTGACTGGTTGCTTGATTATAAATGAACCTGAAGAGGTCAAAAACTTTGTATTCTCATGTTTCATAGACTTACTTCTCTTTGTGACCATAATGGCTCATTAAAAGGTTTTTAAAGTGTCATCGATCTTCTCTCTCTGCGTCTGTTCTTCTTCAGGCTCTCTCCCAAAGAGATGCTCCGCACAGGAACTTCTTCTTCTTCGACGGTCGCAAAGGAAACGGCATCGTCGACTTCTTCGGACCAAACTGAACCCGTTCGACCTCGTGCGCAAGACAGTTTTTCAAGTCCAGCAGATTTCTGTTTTCTTTCTGTCAGATTATTTATGTCAGTAATTTCTCCACTAGTCAATATTTTTTTGTCATGTTATCGCATTCTTTTTTACATTTACTAATAAAACGTTAATAAAAAAGATTTTCACTTGAGTCTGTGCATATATTTGAGTTTGTAATGTTTCATTGGCTTTTTTAAATGATTACAGAGAACCAGATTATTAATCTAATGGTTATCAATTAATATGCTTAATTTATATGCTGCTGGAGTAAACGATCTCTGGAAGTCAAACCTGAGAGACGCAAGTCAACATCCTCATCATCACATCAAAGCTCAATTCAGTATTAAAGAAAGTCAGATTCTGTCACGTCACTTCACTACGAAATAAAGTCGAAATAACCAGGTTTCATTATTTCTGTAGGTGTCAGACAACGGTGGATTCTAAGAAGTCTTTACATTTAGATTTGATAAAGATTATTGTAAAGATATTACATTTACAGTTGTAAAGTTGCAGCCATGAAATAGTTGATTTAAATGTTTACAGAATGAACATTGGGCAGCGTTGAACTGTGAACCCGCCCCGTCAATGTCCTGCGTCCTCTGAGAAACAAATGTGGACAAATTCTCCTGCTAGTTTATTCATTATTTCATTGAAAGACTTTCTGTATCCATGTACAGAATCTCACGAAAGACACACGGCAGACAGAAGGAAGTCAACTGCTGTTCAGCAGACAGTTTGACTGTATTTGGTAATAACCTCATGTGACTCATCAAACCGAACATGGCTTGATGAGTGACTGTCTGGTGCAGCCTTTCAAATGAACCTCAGGACAAACATTTCCTATTGTATTCCTCCCAAATAAGGCTGCAACAACAAAGGGGAAGGAGCAGTGAGGACCTGTGAAACCTGAACAGGGTTGATGCTATTAGCAGGTGCAGTTCAGGCTGACAGTGTTGACTTCAGTTTGTTATCTGCGTTTATCTTGTAAACACATGTGACTGATGTTTATGTCAGACAGCTGACTGTTGAACTGACTGTTGTTTCATTATATCTAGCTGAAGTTGTTTTTATTTCTCAGAAATAATGTTTCATCCCTGGTTATCATTGAAATTTTAATCAGCAACGCACTTCAACACGTCTGAAAGATTAAAGCAATTGTGTATGTTCGAGTGGTGTCAAGCTGCGCCGCACTTTGCCATGCTGTGCTGTGCTGTGCCGTACAGTGCTGTGTTGGCAGCTGATTGAGGATTGAAGAGCACCAAAACAAGTGGAGCCTTGAATTGGAAAAAACTCAGGAGTGATTATGCAGTGCAGGGTGCCACTGCTCTTTTCCTGGGATTAGAAAAGAAGATTAATTGCGGATCGTCCCTTTAAACCAATTCTGTCCTTTTAATTAAACTGAAACTCTTATCTGACTACACACTTTCATTCCACTCTCCTCTCAAGACTTCATGCCAACTCTGCTGCACGTCCCCTTTTTATTTTTCTCTCCTCTTTCCTTGGTGTGTTTTCTTGTTTAACTCTCTTGGTTCAATCCCTGGCCCGTGTCCCTGCTGAGGGGTCACTCTCTCATGGCTACCACTTAGCAGCAAGTACCTGTTGTTGCAACCAATCACTTCTCTGCTTTGGTCAGAGAGACGTGATTGGCTGATTCTGCAGAAGAGAGCAAATGAGGACATCTTCCCCTGATGCTGCCTGTTGACTGAGAAGCAGACGGCTGTGTGTGTGTGTGTGTGTGTGTGTGTGTGTGTGTGTGCGTGCGTGCAGTGCTCAATAAGGAATGTGAGGAGACATTTAGTTTTATTTTTCAGTAGTGAGAATAAATACTTATTATATAGTGACAAAGGCCAGACGTGAACTGAACATGTTGACGTTTCTGGTTGCAGTTTATTTTACACAAATCATCCTTATAAATAAATACACTGTCCATGGAGGCACGTTAATCAGAGGAATATGTTATGGTCTGTAATCACATCATGAATTGTTTAATTGTATAAAAACAGAATATGAAGAGAAGTTAGATTTCATGCTTGTCACCCACATTCCTGCTCTACTTTGTCCAATGACCTGAAAACGTTTCACTACATAACAGTTGTCTTCAGTTAAGGATTCAGTGTCTCTGCGAGCATCAAACACAAACATGAACTGGTGTACGTTGTTGAACCCACGTCTTCGGCCAGGCTGAGATGTTGACCGTCATGATAAACACTTGTGGTGGATGAGCAGGAAGGGCCTTGACCTTGTGTCCACTAATCTCTGCTGTTGTCCAGATGTGATGGAGACCTTAGCGGCGTCACGGACAGCCAGAGGTCCGCTGCCCCTCCCCCAGAGCCACCAACATCTGTAAACATCTGCTGAACTTGTAAATAACTGCTGCTGTCCCACCGCAGCTGCGCCACCCCAAAATGATTTAAACCGACGATGGCAGACAGCTGAAAATACGATGCGGTCAGTTTGACGTATGAGCTGCTTGGGATGTAAACACTAAATAACTGATTCATTATTAGTGTTTGAATTGTTTCTCACAGTTCGTGCTTATAGATAAATAAACAACATTCAACATTCCTCTCCTTATTTTCCTGATTACTTTCGTCCATTTGCACATTTTAACATTAAATTGAGAAAGCAACGATGAACCGGTGACGTTTCAGGGTGTCGTCTCTTAGTTTTATTAAACAGCTGTTTCCTCTTCTTTTCTTCTCCGAGCCAGAAGGTTGTGATTGTTCACAAATCATTTATAACCTGATTTAAAGAACATTTTGTTCCTAAGTTCATGTTGACAATTGATTCTTGATGGTGCTTGTTGACAGTGTTTGATGATTTATATCTTCTGTAAAACCCCCTTGACCAAATACATCACTGAAATCAAACAATAGTTTTGAACGTGGCTTTTTCAAATCCAAATTGTCAAATTTGTTGTATTTTAAATCATCACATACATTTTTATTAAGCCCTTTAAACTCTTAAATTAACTGAAGATAGACAAATGAGAAATTACGAGAAAATACTTGTCTTTCTTTTAAATGTTACAAACCTAAAATGTTCACAAAATTAAACATCCACTAACTGGCAGTAATAACATGGAAGTTGGACGGTCATGTGACAAATTGAGGTACACGCTCATTTAAAAGAAATAATATTTGTTGTAATAGAAAAAATTAACAGTGATTAGACAAACTTCATCTGCCGAACAAATGAAGCACCTGGACGTGAGGACAGTTCTGTTCATCTTTATTGTATAAAAAGAAAAAAAGTACAAAATTCATGTAGAAAGTTTACATTAGAAAAAAATCATGAAGAGCGGCGAATGTACACTGCATGAGACCGAGTGGCTCGGGAGGAAGAGCGGCGCTCTGACGAGAGAAACAGCCAGGTGCTTCTGGTCACCTGCACAACAGCTCCGTGACCACGGCCAACATGTTTAAAGCTGCTTCAACTAACATACAAATCTAATTTATGATGTAAAAGTATGAACAAATAAGCAATAAACATGCTGGCGTAGCTGTTCTCTGCTGGTGGTTTAACCCCACGTTAGCTGTGCATCTTTTTTACATAAAGAAATGTCATTAAAATGAAATTTATATGGCGAAACAAAAACTTACAATGTTTGCTCACCAAACTCCAACCAGTCACATCCCTGTTGAGGCCCACAGGTGAGTCACACACCTCCTGAAATAAAAGCTGGAATGCTCCATTCAATGGGAAATTTAATCCAAACATATGTAACTATTCTGTCGTCCAAAAGGTTTAGAATAAAATTGATATCAGAATTTGCTTTTGACATTAAACGTGTGTTTAGCTCAGTAACTTTTATTGCTTCTTACTATATTTGCTGAACATTAAACGATTATTTTGTACTTTTTATCTCATCTGATACACACATGGCAGCCGTTACGTCACTCTGGGTCTCTGGAGCACACGAACATGGACATGAAGCTCCAGCAGTGGACCGGGGACGGACTCACCTCAGTGTGTGCAGCTTTAATCTGATTCAATCTGTGTTTCAACAGTCACAGCTCAGGTACAGTACATAGAGCAGGAATGTAAAGGAAAACAAATAAATTAAACTTCACATACAAAAAGGAAAACTTTCGCAGGAACGAAAGAACCAGCTACAAACAGGCTACTTCCCAAAATAAATTATACTCTTTGATACTGAGCAATTCATGTTTTCCCCGGAACTACTATGACATTTCCAGAAACCATAGTAAAATATTTCTCAACAATCCAAAGATCCAAATCTGAAGGTTTTCTTAAACCCTCTCAAATCCACTGGATTCAAATTCCAACTCGCTCCTCTGCTGCCTGATGAATCACAAACAGGTCTCCTGAACATGGTAAACTCTCGCTCTGATAAATACTTGAGGAATCCATCTGAACTGATGGATCGATCCTCCAAAAGAATATTTACAATCAAGTAACTATGAACATTGTGGTCACAAGAGAGTGAGCCTCCGTCGCTGGCAGCATGACAACGTGGAGGACTGTACAGTGTGTGTGTGTGTGTGTGTGTGTGCTCAGTGAATATTAGCTCCTTGTGTCCTTAAATGACCCAAAGCCAGTTTGAAGCTGGAGCATTTGACTCATGCAGACAAAGCAGTGCAGGAAGATGTTTGTGTGTATGTGTGGCTGATTATCGTGGTAGAAAGGCACATCGATGATGAAGTAAAGCAGTTTCATGTGTGTGCGTATGTGTGTGTGTGTATGGGGGGGGTGGTTGTGTGTGGGTGTGTGT
>CAAKHC010004054.1:35124-47158 GCA_901007825.1 Macroramphosus scolopax | reverse complement strand
AACCTGTCGACAAATACACTTGGTGAGCAAATTTGGGTGTGTTGGAATGTGAGTTAATGAACACACACTTTATCTCTAATTGACTCTCCAGTGGTTTGTGATCGACCCTGTGACACCTGGGTGGATCTGCCAGAGCTTTTAGCAGCCTCTCGGAGGGAGAGCAGCTCTTTTGATTTAAATCCACCTTGAGTCTCTAACTTAACCACCGGGTAAAAGAGTTTATAATAAGACCCCGGCTGACACCGGCGAGCCGAGGATTCCCCGGAAGTGGAGCAGCGTTTGAGAGCACATCGGGTTCTACCTCAGAGTCCTACTTGAAAGTCCGACTACCTTGGATTCCGTCCATATCCCTCCACCAGCGACCAAAAATAGCCACGCTTTGATGACTTATAATTAATTACCAATTCACAGAGTCCATAACTTCGTCTTCAACTCCTGCTTAAGCTGTGTGTTGATATCTGGTGCCAATTCAGTGCAATCATCAAGCAGTTTTAGAGTTAATTGGGAAATGCTGCCTGGGCAATTAGTAAAAATAAGGTGAAAGATAAAGAGGCCAGCTTGGACGATAAATCCTGAAATAAAATCCACATAATGAGGATCTTTCACATTCGCTGCTCTTAATTGGTAAACTCTCTTTTGTGGAAGATCTTGAGGCTTATACTGTGTCTGTACTTAAACTATTAAAAAGCTTCTTTTTCTTGGCTTGGTGAGTGAAGTGCACCATTGTGCCTGGGGGACTGATTACCGGGCTCCCAGCAAGGCGTTTGGGAGCCACAAGCCTGGCTTGTGCAGAACGCCGGTCTCCTGAGGAGAGGTTAAGGAGAGGAGTCAGCGCCTCCCTGGGAGCTGCAGACTTGCTCTCTGCCACCGTGTCATCCATCCCGGAGCCTTAATCGAGTTATCATATCAACAAATCTCCCATCAGGGGCCCCCGCGGCTGACACTCTCAGAAAGACACCCACAGAGGACGACAAATTTTCAGCAGCAGGGCGTTGCTAAGTGTAGAGTCGAGGCACCTGTAAAGACCCGCCTGCCCACGGAGAAGGCACTCCTGCTGGGCATCACATTGCTCTCTGGCCCCTGGTCAGCCGTGGAGCACAAGAGCAGGCAAAGCAGGGGCCATGGTTAACGCTTCTCACAATAGGCCGAGGACACAATGGAGGCACTATATCACCAAGACTGTCAATAAATTTAAAAGCAACCCACAAACAATTAGCTGAAAGGGCAGCATAGCTTCATGGCCGTCGGCCTCGGCCCCGGCGGGCCGGCGGAAACAAACTGTCCACCCACACGCAAATGGCAGCTGGTGACTCTGCCAGGATAATACGCTCACAGACTCCCGTGGTTTACCACCTGACCTCTAAGCGTGTCCCCCAAAAATAAACCACATGCTGGGCCATTCCTCCAGTCACGGGATTGTTTACGACTTCTTTAATGCTCGAAATGTCACCCAATAGTTTCCCCATGTGGTTACGTAGAATTATGGAGTTTGTTTGCAGCCGTAGTTTAGATCGTTGAAAATAGCTGTTTCATGTGATATTTAATGCCGCTGATGCCCGATGTTTACTCTGTGTGATGATTCAAAGCAAGTTAAGCTGTTTGTGCTGATTTTTTGAACATTATTTTTCTTAACAAACTTCCTCCAAAATGCTCTCAGAATGAGTCTAAAGTGAGTCATCAGCGAATCCTGGACAGCATAACGTCTCTCTTGATTAGGTTTTAGTTAGATCATTTGAAAACGACTTTGTTTGCGTCGCCCATGTAGCCCCTAAAAATCAGCCAACATGAAAAACAAATGCCATCTTTGATTTGGAGGAACGGGTATGAGGTCCATCTGTTCACAATACAAGAATACAAGAACAAAACGCCCTTTAGGGCAATCAGAGCTCGTCTGCCTTCCATAACCAGAGAACTTGTGAGGCTCTAAACTTACTTCTGAAGTGTCCCAGTGAGATGGAATCACTTAAATAGGTTGGCAAGCAATAAACAGTTCATGACAGGATGACAGATCAAGCTCGTCTTTTTACTTCTGGGCTGCAGATAGTTTGGAAAACCGCATTTTCTGAAGATGTGAGATAGCCCAGGTTTTCTTCATTAGCAGACGCTTTCGGGGGAAACATGCAGGGGGAAAAAGGATTATCAAAAAAATGTAACTCAACGGCATCCAAATTGTAGAATATATTCGAAGAAGTCTGTAGAAAAGCTAGCACCTCGTACCGAACAGTTAAAGTCAAGGGCTCGTGATGGGGGAGAAGCGTGATGGTCGGATTGAAGTGTGGCCGCTTGGCATTCTCTCCATCCGATGTGTCTATAAATCATTCGTCTGCTCGCCACCCCTGACCAGCTCCACCCATTAGCCAGGAGCCAAGCCTGTGTCCGGACAAGGCCCTGACCCGTGAACCTTGGCCGGAGCCCCTGGGCCAATGGGGCAAGGCCATCAGCGCTCCGACCCCGGCAGCTAGGGCTACCTGCTGCTCTGGTATAATGCAATTGGACACAGCCATCAGAATGATGGAGCACAGGGAATTCTCCACGCTGACCACTCCAATGGCTGCTGACCACTCCAGCCAACGCTGGCTTCCCTCCAGAATGTAAGAAAATAGCCCTTTGATATTATGGCACAGATGTTTTTTTGTGTGCGAGTGTTTGTCTCGCTATCTATATTGTGTTTCTAGGTGCTGCAACGTCAGCAGGCGGCGTGGTACTATTTTTAAAGGCTCTTTTGTGTTTTCTAAAACCAGTTTTTAAAGGAACAATCCACTCTGGAGGTTCCTAGAAAACTACAATGTGAAGTGAAGTTCATCTCATATCTAACAAATTTTAATATATATATATATATATATACATTAGAAGTGCTTCGTGCTTAATATGCTGATAATCTGCTTTGATACACAAGTCATTCATTTCTAATTTGCATTTAATACAAGCCGTGTGTGTTTTGCCCCAGGTCTTACTAATTCAATCACATTGTCACGTCAGGTATTAGGTAAGGCCAAATTCAGGCTCCTGCTGACATCCCCTCCTTCTGTCTCCACCTCTGTTTTGTTAATGACATGAGGTTCACACTGGCAGTATAATTACTAACATTAGACCGAACTAAGAAAGACTCTGCAGGATGTTAACCCCGTGAAGCCTGCACCACTGTTTGCCTATCAAGGAGGGAAAAGGTGAGACCCTGCTTGGCTCTGTGCAAGCTGACGGCATACCAGTGTATTCACACTGTTTCCCAACCACCCACCTCCATGAAACACACACACACACACACACACCTGAGGGACAGTCTCCAAATCAACACAATTAGCATCCTCCGTGCCCTGCGGAGTTAAACTCATTGCAAACAAATGCATCCGACTGACAGGCAGCTTAGGCAAATGACGTGTTTGGGGAGTGGGGTGAGTCTCTTTAGATTTACAGAGAAGCTGAGTGAATTTCAGCTGGGAGCGTTTTGCAATATAGAACAACATGAGAAAGAGAAGCAGCTCACCTGAATCCACGGATGATATCGAGAGAACAGGAATTAGAGTTTTGTATATTGAGGGTTTACTCACCTCGGGCATGTGTGCAGAAGGATTCATACATTCATGGAAATTAGACATAAGGTGATAGAAATGTCACTTTTCTTGTGTGTGTCTTGACAGCAGCTGCAGTCGTCGTGATCATCGTCCACGAGATGAATAGTCGTCATGACGAGCTGTTGTAGCCACTTTTTAGCCGGCTGTTGCACGATACCACGATCGAGTTGTAATCAAACGAGTCACACATCTGCAAGTACCTCTAATAGTTACTAGCAAGGCCTCGAAATGATATATTATATTTTGAATAGCAGTTAACAGCGACGTTACCTGGCTGAGAAGTTGCAACTTGGCACCTGCGTCTCTTCACTTTACAGCTAACTGTTCCTGTTCCATCTCTGCCTGCAATTTTTCTTACTGATCAGCTGTCAAGAAAAGGGGGGAACTGAAGCTGTTATCCAGCTTTAGGTTTCGGTATGTTCATTGGCGTTGTTTTCTGTGAAAGTCGCCAACGATATTCAGCTTTTTCGTGTGTGTTTTTTTTTTTTTTATAACTGTGGTTACTTGTGTGATTTGTTCTGTAGCACCTTAAAGTTTGAGTTCTTAATCTCATTGTACGAAGCATAATGACAATAAAGACTGTCCTATTCTATTCTATTCTATTCTATTCTATTCTATTCTATTCTATTCTATTCTATTCTATTCTATTCTATTCTATTCTATTCTATTCTATTCTATTCTATTCTATTCTATCATTTTATCTCATTCACAATGTTTTCCTTCTCTGCTTTAAAATACAAACAATTCAAAACCTGTATTTTACCCTCCGTTAGTACTACTATTGCGATGGTTCTGTTTTATAAAGTTTGTGGAATTAATTTGTGTTTCTGCATGAATAAATGAATTATGTCCCTCTGACAGCAGAAAAAAATGTGGAATCTAATAAAGCGAATAGATTGAGCTCACTATGAAATTAGCCTTTGTGCTCTTCTTCCAAAACGCCAGGCTTGTCTTCAAAGCATATTCAGCATGGGCCAGTAGATCCCATTACTCATCTCCAGAGAAGTTTAGTTTAGGGTCCTGACACCTTCAAAAGAGTTGTGGGCTCGCTACAATTTCCTCTATGTGCTTTACGATGGTCCTCGGTCTCCAAGCTGCAGGGTTAGATGAAGAGAGAGGGTGGTGGGCGTGATATTTTTCCCTAATAGGCCGAGCTGCACAGACAATCCAATTGCAGCATCTGCCTGCTTTTCAATGGAGGAGAGTTTAATGGTGGGTCGGAGCGCCGAGCGTTCAGTGGGACCCGACGAGGACAGAGATGGATGGTCGGGAGGTCACAGGCTTCTTCTGGCCAACGGGTCCAGCTTCTTATCTCTGACCTTCACTTGCCAATTGATTGGTTGTGGGGCATTAGTCATCAAATAAACCCAGGTCACTGATCTTTTCTCTCGCCCCGGCCCGCAGGCGAAGCCTTCACAGCCTTCATGTATGTGCCACTGTATGAAGATGGATGAACGCTCAGGCAAATATGTTGCCAACGGCAGACTTCAATCAGTGTTTCGGATTCCGGTTCGAAAAGGTCATCATGATCTGAGACTTGCTTAATGTGCAGATATTAAGGGACATGACTCCTTTGAAAGAGGGGACGTCTTCGGCCAATAACAGCTGTGACTGTGAAGTTTGAAATTCAGTTGGTAAAACGGGATCAAGATCCAAAACAGGACTGGGAAGTTTGAGCAGTCATGCACAAAACATTACAGCATTGTTACATATGGAGATTGTATGAACCACAAGTAAACTAATCACAATAGAAAGGAGAGTAATGCTTCAAATGCTACTTGATATTATAGTTTGCATTGAAGTAGATGTCAGACTATGGTAAAGCACCTCTGTCCCTCCTCTCAGATTAAAACAACGTATTGCAATAATTTAATACACATTATAAGCAAGTTTCCAGTTCATAGGTACAAAATACATAATGATGAGCAAGTAATCTTGTCTCAATCCGCCTCAACAAAGAACTTTTCCATTATTGAAACTGCTTCCTAAACAAACATGCAACTGCTTCTTTGTTTTAAAGTGGCTACTGTGTTATGTTTGACGGAGGGCAGAAACTGGGCTTTACATGGGCTGAAGGCAGAAATCATGCAGGGGGACCTTTAGGGCCCCGGATGAGGGAAATGTTTGCACTCCAGGACTCTGATCCAGTACTATGGGATCCTTTTGGGAAAGAAACCAGTTACGAAGTTCTTGAGCTCCCTTGGGTTCTCCGAGGGGCTTTAGTCCACCAGCAATTAGCCATCTCCACGGTTTGGCTACCTTTGTGACCAAACTAAGCCCATAGGAGCATTAACTCTGGTCACATCGGCTCAAATGAAAAGTCAGCAGGGGCACCTTTTTTCGGCTTGGTTAACTTTATTGTTTCATTTTGTTGGTTTGCCGGTGATAACACCCAAATCCTGACTTAGTCCTACGGATCTTTTCATACAATGTCGACAACATAAAGAAGACTGAAAAACTCTGCATGCGCCGACAAATTGCTTAACTGGCATAGTCGGCCGGTTGTGAGTCCCTAGTGAGTGCTGTCCACGGTTGATACTATAATGACGTGAGGGGCCACTGTGTTTGACTCCGGCTCTCCACGCGGTTTTATTTTCCTCATCATTGTCCTCTCCTACTCTCACTTCTTTGGTCTATGAGCATCTGCTCAAGGCAGTTCTTAGCGGAGTCTTTGCTGCCTCACCTCTTAATCTTGGTTTTGGAATCAGCCCTCTTCTTATTGGAAAGCTTTGAGCTGCTGGATGAGAGTGAAATTAATTGTGTGCTAAGCATAGTGGAATTAATGGCTTGCACTGAAACCTGTGGCCAACGCTGGCTTAGCCCTCCGCCGATCCCCCTGATCCTGCTTGTTACAGGAGCTCGGGCATTGTAGATGGTGAGATGATTGTGTGGTTTCAGCCTCTTGTCTCTGTTTCTTTTGTCTTTCGGGGGAGCGCAAGGATCTCTGCCTTTGTCCGCATCCATGTTCCTTTCAGGCGGTATCACAGCTGGCCCCTTTAATTCACTCAAGACATCGGGTGACCCTACCCCCCAGGAGGCTACTGTAAACACACATACATAGGTGCACCAAAAAACTACTGTAAATTGGGCGTGAATGCAACAGGCTGGCATCGGTTTATATCTTGTACCACCATTGGGAATCTAAGTTCCAAGTAAATGGGTGAGTCAGGTTTCTAAATGCGTCAGGTTGTTCCTGGGAATCCCCAGCATGTGTTGTCTAGCCATCTGCCAACTCTAAAGATGCCGACTCATTGAGCTCCACACACAGAAACCACTATACGGTCGGACAATTACCCCCAAACAGCTTGGTAATGGTTTTACGGTGTCTAGAATGACGGCCTGCAAAATAAAACTACAGGATCCCCACAAAAACCTTACATGGTTGTAAATATGTATTAACCAGAAAATGGGCCTTGTGTGGGATCATTTAGACGGGACAAAGACTTGCCCTCGGACAAAGAGCAAAGATGCAGTAAGAAAGAGGGGATTCTACTTAGCTAATGAGTTGCTCCATAGAGATGTAAAGGCTGGAGTCTTTAGGGCGAGCGGTCGCCCCGCTGGCCGGGCTTGATAGACTGTAAAGTGTGGAGGTCTGGGCCGCTGCGCCCACCGTCTATTGTTGGCCATGCTAAATCACCTGGGCCTGTAGTTATGTCTTTTATAACGGCGAGAGGTGGAGGAAACTCGGAAAACCGGAGAGGAGAAAAGAGGCTTTTGTAAAGTGTTTGCTCGATACAAAGAGAGGCCACAAATAAAAATAAAACTTCTAACATGAAGCATGCAGGAGCTCAGGGTCCTTCAGCATCAAGGAGCAAGTCAGTCAGAGCCTACTCGAGCTCGGGAGAGTGATCCACCATGAAGAGGGATTGACAAAGAAACCCTTTTACCAAATGAACATCATATATGAGGACTGACCTTTAAACACACTGACGAGGCTCAACCCAAAATGACTTGGAAATAATGAACCAAAAAAAAAGTTTCTCTAATAGAGAAGACAATGAAAACACAAGACGACAGCTCAAACAAAAATACGTTTTAAGAGAGGTATTTATATCTCAAACCATCATGTAAATCATTGTCAGGAATCTGCTCGTACGGTACGGAAACTTTACACTGCTCCCTTCATTATCACATCTAAATGGCTGAATTAGGGGGATATCAGTGTTTTTGTGTTGGGGAAGATGGGGACTTGGAGATTATACCACCAATTGAAATGTAAAACAGCTTTTGCAATTACCCATAACCTCAGCACGAACCTTGCCTGAAACAATGCAACTAGTTTTCAAAGGCTGAGAGGCAGGCGCATCCCTGAGAGGCACGGCGAGATAACAAGAAGGGCATCATTAAAGGTAAAAGAAGGGAAAAGGGAATATTTGTATTTTTTATCATTCCTCGCACGGTCAACAGAGGAGCTCTCGCAGCCAAACACCGTTTAAATCTTCTTTCAGTGAGTAATGAAGTCATTTCAGAGGAAACGTGAGGTTGAGGTCCCTTCAGATCCGTTCCTGTGATTGTAATTTATTCAGCTCCACATCAAAGTCTATAAAAAATAAAGACTTCTGGGGAATTAGATGCTGTTAACTTATCATGTATGAGGCATTTGTAAGAAAAACAAACAATAAGCGTCTTATTACTTCTAGGTGGTATCAACTGCTTTTGGTTCGGGACTTCTCCTCCTGAATCGGGGCTATCAGATGTGTGCGGATTACTGACCTACCGTGTTCTGCCATTCGATAGTGTTGTAAAGGGACTCGGACAGAGCTGGATTTAGCCGATATTTGCATGTTAATGTCTCCAGTACAATCTGGCACAGAGAACAGACGGGATCAGGGCAACTGCTACCTTTCTAAAAGGGTCTGGTGTCCCTTTTTTTTTTCAGGGAGGTCTTTTGATTGTTGTAAATAGCGACGTGCACGGTGTCGGCCTTTGAGTCGGAGGGGTGTGGAGCTGAAACTCACCTAATCTCAGCCTCCTGATTTCCACAGATAGATAGGTTTCTCTCTCTCTTTTCATGTTTGCTGCTGCCCCCTTAATTCCAGCCTTTAATAGCCTGGTGATTAAAGGTCACACAGACCTCAGCTTGCCCTCGTCCCACTTGAGAACGACCCCGATCCCTCTTCCAATCTGCTGCGCCGGCAGCCCCAATACGAAGGGCAGATGTGGGACATGGACCCAATCTGCTCCTGATGTGTTTGCCATCTCCATCCTCTCTGTCAACACTCCTGCTTCTCTCTGCCACTCGCACAATAAGAGGCAGAGCTCTTTTGTCAGAGATGAGTTTAGACGGAGACGGCAAACGCCGTCCGACTCATACGGAGGTTTCAGGATGTCAAAGGGTTTGTTTGATGTTTTCGGCGGCTGTTGCCATTTGTGCTTTAAAGGCCGACTGTTTGGGCCTCGAGTCGTTGTGTGTCAACAAGCGTCCTTTGGTGTGGTTCCTCAGTGGATTTGCATACCGGCCTGAAGATGAGCTTTAATGAAGAAGTGGGTTTAAGTGTATTTACATTTTGGAGTGAATCTCTCAGCCCGTTGATCAATAGATGACAACTGTTGAGCCGCTTAAAGAAACGAGAATTTTTTTTAACAATAATGAAAGTGTTTAATGGGAGATGGAATCACCTTTTACAAGAAGGTTCTGATGCATTGAGCATTATTTCATGTTACACTTTAAAAGCCTCCAATAAGGACATGCAGAGGGTCTGAGAGGAGGGTCACTGGATGCTGGGCGGTGCACAGAAGTGACTGATGAGCATTAAAGCAGTAACATTAGGTAATCCTTGAGTAACAAACTAATATCCTATCAGGATATTGATCCTGACAGCGTGTTAATACGCTCCGAAACACGCTGTAATATGGGACTTAATGAGGAAATGAAAAAGCGACACAAAGAAACTCGCTTGTCTTGAAACTTCGACATTAGTGGATGAAGAATTGCATAAATTTGCATTTTATTCCTCCAAATATTAAACTGTTTAATTTAAATTTGTGATACATTTCACTTCTTTACATTTGAATCACAGACCTGAATTTTACTTTGTAGGTACGACCTAACTTAAGGTAAACTGAAGGTTGTTCCTTATTCTTAGTAGTCATGTGACCTCATCCTGCACGTCTTAACTGTCAGGTCAGTTAACCACTCTGTTGTTCGTAGGAAAGATCGTTAAACTCAGTCTCGTTTTGACATCATCCTGTCAGATGATGACTGTAAATCTGAGAGCAGACATGTTAACAGTCACCTGTCCTCCCGCGGTGGGCAGCACAAGCCCCTCATTGAGACAAACAATGGCTCAGCAGAATAGATCGGTGCTACTGTTTGGAAAAGGAAGCTGTGAGTCAAACCACAGCCTTTCGCCTCAAGGTGAGAAACACATTAACACCTCTTTAGAGCAGTGACACACTAGATTATGCATATGGTAATTCAACAATGCAGCAGCGGGGGCGTCTATTCTGTATTCAGCCACCTCACCGTGCGTCAGCTGACCGTAATTTCAAAGTAACACGACAGGCAGAGGTTTGCGCTGTAATGAGCTCTGAGACGATGAGCCCGGTCCTGTGACCGTCCCCTGGCAGTTCTCCAGTATGTGGTTCAGTTCAATCGTGGCCAAAGGCAATAAGTTGATGTCATGTGGCTTGGTGTTGTCACACAAGTATACAAAGGCTTGGATGACAAGAGAGAATATCCCCACGGGGCTCGAGGAGGCACGAGCAGCAGCAGAAGCGTTATCCAATACGCATCAGGCAATAAGAAGACAGTAGTAATGTCGTGCTGTCGTATATTGTTGGCACACAGACAGAATAAATGCACCGACTTTCCACCATGTTTATCTTGATGTGATGATGTATAAAAGGCAACATGGATCCTCGTTGCAACGCTGCTTGTACTAACCTATTGTGTGAATTTAGAGGTGCGATTTCCTGACGTCCTCTTAACCAGCGGCCGAGAAATCGAACATCTCCAGAGCCGCTGTTCATCTTTGTTATGGTTGGTCGTAAAGCAGATGATAAGTACACCTTTCAGGTGCCGCCGATCCATACGACTGATGTAATGGCTGTTTAATGTCTTTGTCCCTTCTCAGGTGGGTGTGTAAGTGGCCGCTAATTACCAAATGGAAGCGAGGTCTTCTCTCCGAAGACGTGTATCCAGGCGGGTGTAACATCAGGCCACGACCTGCCTTATACACCACCCGTACCTTTCCCCCCCCCCTACTGCTCCGTCCCTTCTTCCGTTTCTTTGTTCTGTCGTTATTTAATGAACATGTGCCGTGACAGTCGTTCGGGCGAGAGGTGGTCGGATCACGAGGGGGGGAGGAGGAGGAGTGTGCCGTCCATCAGACGGCTCGGCCCTTGCTGTCTCATGATGATGATATCACTGGAGCCAGACATGCAGAACACACTCACCGAAACACACACACACACACACTTGTGTCGCCTCCCCTCAGGCTGCTTGTCTACCAGGCGGCGCAGGTGACTCACAGCCACCCTGATGGAGTGTGTCATCATGGAGTCTTGTGTCTGCCTGAGTTTAAGTGTGTGTGGCGTCAGTGTGTGTGTGTGTTTATGAGCAGTGCAGCTGAATGCATTGGTGAGATGGAGCATGATTTACCTAGTGCCCCCTTGGAGTGAGGCTTTCTTATGAACTCATCTGTGACTCAACTAATAGCCAAACCTGCCACCGATTCAGCTGTGACCTCATCGCCCCGCAACCCCACTGGAGGTTTATCGAGGCAGGTCAGCACACGCATCACTCAGCTGCACTGGTGTGACAGACTCACGTAATGTCCGAAACTAGATTATCTGGACGTTTTGTGGAGGTTTTCCTTTACAACACGTAGCACGAAGAAGGAGAGAGCCCGTGTCAGACGTCCTTCCTCACCCTCGGATATTTATATATTTTAGTGTTGAGACAGATGTGTGAGATTGGACATGACTCAAGCAGTCGACGAGCCGGCAGGTTGGTGTCTGTGTCCTATCAGGTCCGACTGGTTTCTGACGATTGCGTCCTCACATGCAGCTCCTGCTGTGACGCCTCGATCAGTTCAGCTGTGCGGTGCATGTGCAAAAAGGGGCTCATGCATGTCATGCATGGACATCCTATGATGGCAGTTAAAGGCAACAGGCTTGAACAATCGTAAAACGTCTGGAACCCTCGACACAGGACGTTACTAATCAGTGATCAGTCTGTTTTACAGCCGTCCGCTGACAAGGCGTTCATATGACTTGAAGCTCCCTATGAGACTATAATTGTTTCAGCGCTTTAAGTGATGGAATTGCAGTGACGTGACGCACAGAAGCATATCGTCCTTTATGGCATCATGTTGGCGCTATGTCAGTGTATGTGTGTGTGTGTGTGTGTGTGTGTGTGTGTGTGTGTGTATGTGTGAATTAAATGGTCGGTTAGACTTGTGAGGGGTTAAAGTTCTGTTTTATCGTCCGGTGTGGGTGAACCTGCCCGCCTGCTGTTG
>CAAKHC010004054.1:0-20352 GCA_901007825.1 Macroramphosus scolopax | reverse complement strand
GGGGGGGGGGGGGGGGGGGGGGGGGGCAACTGAATATCCCTGAGCTCCCTCAGATCTCACAGGCAGCAAGCAGCACTTGACCTTTCCAGCACTAAAGGAATATGACAGCCGTGAAACTGACATAGAGAATAGGGAGAGAGGCAAAGAAGGGGTGAGAGAGGCGAGAGACAAAAGCCACACAAAGTGCAGGCTGCCACCAAAACAGTTAGTTTGCAATCAACGTCAGTCATCCCTCCTGTCGGGACAGTTTGATTTCCACTTTTCAAATGAAGCGTCTATTTTTGGCCTGATAACAGGGCTGGCTAAATTGAAATTGGCAGCTCGACAATCTACAAATAATAGTCAACTTCACAGGGGATCATGTGAACAGCCTTTTCTTTCGCTTTACAGAAGCCCCCACCTTCTCTCTTCTGTCGAAGACGAGAAAGAAGGAAACGAGGGAGGGATGGAGAGAGAAAAAGGGCTAATCTTAGTCACAATCGGAGGAGGCTGAGAAGGCAAAAAGGACCCCCAAAAAATGGAGGAAGGGAATGAAAAAAATGGGGCGAGCTGAGGAAAAAAAAAGAGAGTAATGTCCCGGTGATCAGGAGGAGGCCTTGAGGGGTGGGGGTGCACAGGAGAGGTGAGGATAGAGAGACAAAAGGAGGGAAAGGAGGGAATTTCTTTAATGTTTCTGGCAGCCGACCAGCTGAGGTCTCAAGGTTATCCTGGCTTTGCAAACTCCCACGGGAAAGGTGGAGTGCTGAGGGCCGAAGGGGGAGATGAGGGCTTGAGGTGGAAGAGAGGAGGGAGAGATGCTGCCCTTTTTCTCCAGGAGGGAGGCTAATGCTCTGGAGGAGGGTAATCCTCAGGCCCTCTTGTCTGATAAGGTTGGCCTTGGCCCAGGTAGGAGGAGAAACGGGGCTCTGCAGCCTCCCAGGGCATCCTTGCAGACAGCTCTGCCAAGTTAACCCTGGAGAAAAGCACATGGGATTCCATGAATTATTTTACAAGCCATTAGTAAGAATCACATATGAGTGATAATGTAATACCTTATTCAATTCCATGACAAAACGTGTTGAAGTATTGTTCCCTCCAGGGAGGTCAGAGGTCGAGGCTGTATGCTGTACTGAACAGCTGCTCTTGATCTAGTCGGAGTTCAACATCTCGCTTAAGGACACTTCAGTAGATCAGGCACTTTCTGACACGGAGCATGAACCTCACCAAAGACAATCAACAGAATTATATGCTGCTGTTTGATTTATTCATGAGTATGTACTTGCTGTAGGATCCGGCTTCCCAGCTCGCTCAATATATTCCATTTTTAAACTTTCATACGCATATACATCTTCGACTAGTCACCATCTTCAGTGGGATCATTGTCCGGGTATAACGATGAAACACCGTTGATGCGCGTAACCTGCCGCCTCTCTATTCCTGACCAGAGTGTTTACACTCATCATCTTTATGCAAATATAAGTAAACCCTGGATGCGACATGTTCCGTCTTAGTATTGTGATGGGTGAGATCAGCGAGTGCATGGGAAAGATCTGCAGCGATCCTCCGCATGTGTTTGTTTACACTAAACTAGGCCTATTAGAGATAATGATTCACAGCATCAAGCTGTCAGTTTAGGGAGCTTTTGTGTGTGTGCGTGTGCGTGCGTGTGTGTGTGTGTGTGCCTTTCTCTTCAAAGGCCGGCCTTCTTATCTACAATCAACAAACGGCCTCCTCAGGAGGAAATGGGGAGGTTTTGTGCACCTGTAATTCATATGTCCCTATGCTGCCTGAGAGTAAAGAGACTCACCTTCGCCACTTAGATACGTATTAACTAATTGAAAAGGGCTGTTTAACCTGTGATTTTGCACATATATAGCATCCACATATATGTGGTCATATGACAGGAGACCATCGATGAAATAATGGGAATATAGCCTAGTGTCACCTGACCCGAATCTGAGGCTATGTAAGCCTTTTGTTTTTATATTTCCTGTCTGTTTGAACTTTGTATACAAAAATGAGAACAGCGAGAACATCCAGTAAATGATGGTTACGTTGCATTTGCATGGGTGGCCCTCACCCCCACCCGCACCACTACCCGCAGCAAAAAGTATTCCCAATTTGCTGCAGCCTCAGGCATGCTAACCAGAGACCCAGGCCAACTCGCTGGTCCTCTCCCCAACCGCTTCCTCTCAACCGCTCCTGGGTTTGACTCAGTGTGACTTCTGACCTCCGATGCTGCACGGCCTCCCCCACACATGCAAATAAAGTGAGCCTGCTCGGGGAGGCATCAGAGAAAAGGAGAGGGTCGGACGGAGGGAAGGAACAGAGATGGAAAGGAATGACGTCGGCGGAGGGAAGCAGAGGGAGGTGTTCTTGGGGGGGGATGACCGAGAGGGGAACAAAGCAAAGGAGAGAGAGAGACACCTAAAGGAAGTGTGAGCATCTCGGTCCCTGAAGTGAGGAGACGGGGAAGGAGGCGGTGGCAGGCTCAGGTATACAGCCCAACACCGAGGCCTTAAAACATTTCTGTTTTAGCCAAACAAAACGGACCCCAGCGCCTGTGTCTGCTTACGGCTTACTGTGACCTACGTTGATCTCACTGTATGTGCTTGTATAGGAAAACGCAATCGTGAGTACATGCACTGTACTTATTGTTTTCTTTGCTCCCATCCTGCTCCAGGCACCTCGACTTGTGTGTGTGTGTGTGTGTTGCGTGTGTGTGTGTGTGCAAGGAGAGGTAAGCGATGTGTGCAGCTGTATCTGGAGAGTTTCCAAACCCCCTCCTCATCTCCTCTCCTCTCTCCTCCTTCTGTTCTCTCTGCTTGGAGGATCTGTCAGTTCTCCCTCTCTCTCTGTCGCTGCTTTGATCCTGCTCTCGAAGCCTTGGCTGGCCTCGCTAACAGCAGCTGAGCACAGGTCCTACTCCACTCCCACTAATAACTCACATTCAAGTCACGCTGGGATGATGCATGCGCACACACACACACACACGCTCACTCACAGAATCGCACACATTCGCTGCACCGCTTACACCCTCTCTCCTCTCTGACAGTCCAAAAAACGGTAACGACTGGCTCTGCTATCATTCACCGCTTTCTTGCTTTAACCACTGCACTTGCTACTTGGGTCATGGGTCACAGTATTTGAACTGACTGTGGGAGGTAAGGGGGGGGGGGGGTTGAAGGTATATTATAATGTTTTCACCTGAGAATAAGAGTTTCTCAGCACAGTGTTGCAGTCATTGGACGATTTCATGAGCTTGTGCATCATTGTGTGCAAGCTTGTAGAACACGACGCTCCAACAATAAGATCAAACATCTCCAGTACAGAGCTGGAGCACGTAGATAAAATTATATGAAGTTGCAGATAGAACTCTTAACCAAGCTGCTTTCCTTGTTGAAGTGAAGCTTCTCCAAGCAGACCGACAGAGTTCATCGGTTGTTGACAAGCTGTTGCTGTGCTCTCTCTCACCGGCTATTCAGCTCCTATAGAAATAAACTTCTTGCGCCTTGTTGACCATGATTATCCCAGTGTGAACTGCCGGATAAGTCTGTCAGTCACCGTGTGGCAGCCTCTTGTGAGAGCAGGCGGCATCAGCACAGTGCCACCTTCAGTTTGGCAGCGGCAGCCACATGACACCTCAAAAGCTGGCCTCGACACAGGGCCTGTCTACCTGCTTACTTCCCACTCATCCTGCCAGCCAGTAATGAAGCATAAATAGTAACACAGGCATTTAAGCATCACCCTCCATCCCCTCTGAACACACAAGCTTGCCACCCTTGTGGCACCAGGAGTGCCCGTTGGCAGCGGCACCGCTCACCAATAGTTTACACATTAAGGAACTAGCAGCGGGTGACAGAGGGCCAGATTGTTTTGTGAGCACAATGTCTCACACTTTTCACACACACTTCAGCCCCACTATCTCTCTATCTAATTGCATTATTGCAGTGTGTGGAGGTCCATGGTCGAGAGGGCTCAATAAAGATTGGAGTCCTGGGAAAGACTGGGAGCGGTGGAAAAGAGGAAGAGCAAGATAAAAGGGGGAGGGAGGTAAGGAGGGGCCATATAAAAACAGATAAAAAAAAGGGAGAGAGGGTGAGAACAAGGGGGGTTGGTGCATGGGACAAGGAAGGTAAGAGGTAAGAGTGTGAGAATTTTAAGACCCCCCCTAAAAAAAAGTCTTGTTTGTTTTCCCCAACAGCTGGACGATTATCATCTTTTGCTTTTCATCTGTACAGAATCTCGTCTGCATCTGTGAGTCAGCTTGTTTCCCACAGATTTCACGTGATAGAGGAGTTGACACATAGTAACAGGTAACACTCGGGGGACTGACGGCCGCCAGGTGCGCCCGATAAGATGTTCAACTCAGGGAAAAGGGTGTGACCGACAAACCCAAGGCTCCGTGACTCAGTTCACTGCCAGAGACCTTTTGCAACATGAGCGTGAGAAAGCCATTCAGGCAGAGAGTGTTTCAAAACCCACACTCTGTCTGCTTCACATCAATCCATTTGTTTTGGAGCTCTGTCAGTGCCATTGTGCAGGTGAAATGGCTCAGGTGTGCAGTTCCCTGACAATGAGACCTGTTAGTGATGTGTTTGACAGAGGCAGTATTGTTGTGCATGCAGGATATTTAGGATTATGGGTGGTTTAGGTGCATGTACAGACCAGCCTCCCCTGCTGAAGCAACTTTTGCAATTACACACAATTGATTTCATTGTAGCCTCCATATACCTGTTACTCATTCTGACATTATAAATGATAGAACATGACTTAACAAGAGTTCACCCGACTTTTAAGAAAGATTTTTGGCTGACATGTAGTCAATAATGATTCAAAGGCTTAAATCTCATATGAATGTTTCAGAGGCAGCAGTAGATTCATGTTTGAGACACCGAAAACATAATTCAACCGTGTCTACAGATTGCTAGAAGTGATGTCATAGTTTGCAGACACTGTAATTTACTGCTGCATGGTCAGGAGCAGGCTCCGGGAGAAACCGAAACCATGTCTGCGCCTCTCTCGTGTGTGTAGCCGAGGATCGTGCAGCTCCGTGTTGCCTATCAAATTCAGGATCTTGGGGCCAGCCGTCGGCGACGCCCCGCGGATCACGGCGGCAAGCCGGCGAGAGGAGCGCCTTCCCCTGGTCGCCTGCGCGCCACGTGTCGCGGTCTCTGCGGCAGCTGGAGGTGTGCGAACTCCACAGAGAGACGTGCTTAACTCCATGTAGTGAAAAATAAAGTCATGGATTGTATAAACGTCTCCTGACTCGTTAGTGTTGTATTTTTTAATCAGATCACGAAAAAAGTTGCGGACGCACTTGCGCAACTTATCTGCCGTTTCTCTTCCTATCATTTGGTCAAACATTTAACATAAAATCGCTAAACTGATAAGTCTCATTGTGCTGGTGCGGACTTATTAAACTCTAAATACACACAAGACTCTTATATCTGTTTCTTTACAGCGCAGGTTCAAATGAACTCCCCTGAAAAACATGTTAGATCTGCGGTCCGTAAATAAACGCACAATTATGACCCCTATATCTTTCTCTCTGCTGCTGCTGCTCTTACTTCTCTCCAGCTGCAATAAAGATAAGGAACTGAAATTATGACCTGAAATCTAAAAAAGCCTTGAACACTGTGGGGCGACCACAGGCGAGGGGGGAGAAGGCGGAGAAAGAGGAGGAGGCATCGGTCTGATCGTGTGAGCTCTCCGGGCTCAGAAATATCTCTGCTCTGGCTCACATTCCGATAAGGGAGCCCGATCCAGCTCGCTCTGTAGGCGTGGTTTTCCCAGGCTTTTAAAACAGCAGCTGCTATTTACCTTCCCCTCTAATGTAAACCACCGCCGCCGCCTCACACCCTCGCCCCCACCGCCCTCTCCCCTGGCCCGGCGGGCCCGCGGCAGCCCGGCGGCCAAACCTCCAACCACCGTGCTCATAAAACATCCTGGCACGTGCTCCACATTGACAACACCGACCGATGATTAAATGCCAACATTTGCACCACATAGTTAGGAACTACAGTGGGGAACGACATGGAAATGGAGCTGTAAGCATTTAATTTGATTTTAGCCCCCTACTTATGGATTTTATTTGCTTTAAGTCTTCTGTGTGTCTGAAGGGTTGGAGTTTGTCTCCTCGTGCGCTTTATAGCTGTCATCCAAAGTTGTTTAAACTGTTATCATAATAGTGAAGTTTTGTTGAAAGGAAAGCTGATTGAAACCCACCTCGAGGTTATTACTCTAGAAAAGTGTTTACCTTCTTTAACATTTAACAGAACACGGACAATGTGCACGCAACCTAAAGTCTCCAAAATTGAAGGGAGACAAACCAATAACAGTTTAATCTACTCAAGGCTGAATAACAGTTGATTTGATTATGACTGTTTCTGAAGTGTTGGACACACTTGTATTTCTATCGGGTGCTTATTCTCCACACTCAATTCATATGTATAGAGTCAATTTGTAATATTTTCTCTGTTATCGCTTGTCTGGTAGATAAAGGAGTCTTTGCCCGCTGTTTGTGTCGGTGCCCAGTCAGCAGCTCCACTGTTCTCATGTAAACGGTACGATGATTGAAGACTGAAGGCAGTTTCCCCGGCTGTGCCCTGAACCCGGGCCGCGCGCCATTGGCCGCCAGCTGCAGCGGCCAAACAACCAATGGGAGGGCGCCGACCACGAGCCGTCCTCCCTCGGGCCGCGTGTCCCTCGCGCTGATTGGTGGAAAGTTACTGTGGGAAAGAAAGTTTGGGAAGTTTCACACGAGCCGTTCGCGTGCAGTGCGAGTTATAAATACAAGCCACACGCAGAGAAGCCAACAGAGAGACACAGCATCCGCTCCTGATAACCAGCGCCGCAGCTGCGCACCGCTAACGGATTCTAACTACACATCTCAGGACTTTTTGTGGGAGAGCTGAGCTACTCATCACCTTGTTTTTTTCTTTCCTGCACCAGTGGACCGTAATTTGCTGTTGTTTTGGGGGATAATTCCGATAATAAGATGCCTGCTGACATGATGGAAAAATCGTCCTCCTCTCCGGTCGCTGCAACCCCGGCAAGCATGAACACAACCCCCGATAAACCCAAGACAGCCTCTGAGCACAGAAAGGTGAGAATTTTAACAGTCGATCAGTCACTTGAAAAGCAATAACAGCTTAGCAATCCATCGACCTCACTTCGCACATGCACGGATATTTAACAAGTGTGTCATTTTTGTTTTCAGTCATCTAAACCAATTATGGAAAAGAGGAGAAGAGCCAGAATCAACGAGAGCTTGGGACAGCTCAAAACCCTCATCCTGGATGCGCTTAAAAAAGATGTAAGTACTTCTTCTACATGCTGGTTCTTAATACAAATTTTTAAATTAAATATCAATACTGATGCTGTCAAACTGCGAGCGAGCGTGTAATCCTAACCATGTGTGTGTTCCGTCTCCTCAGAGCTCCAGACACTCCAAACTGGAGAAGGCAGACATCCTGGAGATGACGGTCAAGCATCTCCGGAACCTCCAGAGGGCTCAAATGACCGGTAAGTCGCATTTCCCGGACTATTCTATATCAAGAGTGGGAGATATCTGGGATACTCTAACAATCAGGCTTACTTGTGCAAGTGTAGGTGGTGATTTGAACAGTCTGACTTATGCACTCCTGTTTTCTTTCCTGCAGCTGCATTAAATACCGACCCCACCGTCTTGGGAAAGTACCGCGCCGGTTTCAGCGAGTGTATGAATGAAGTCACCCGGTTCCTCTCCACCTGCGAAGGTGTCAACACCGAAGTCAGGACGCGGCTGCTCGGCCACCTCGCCAACTGCATGACCCAGATAAACGCCATGAACTACCCCAGCCAGCACCAGCATCAACACCAGCTCCCCCCAACGGCCGGGCCAACCCACCCTTCCTTCGGCCAGTCCATGGTGCAGATCCCCAGCTCGTCCCCGCAGGTGCTGCCCATGAACGCGGCGTCCTGTAAAGGGGGATCCTCTCCAGCCAGTTTACCTTCAGACGCCACCAAAGTGTACGGCGGCTTCCAGATTGTGCCTGCCACGGACGGACAGTTCGCGTTCCTCATACCTAACGCGGCGTTTGCGCCCAACGGGCCGGTTATCCCGGTGTACGCGAACAACGTCGGCACGCCGGTGCCGGTCCCGGCTGCAGTGTCTCCCGGAGCCCCGTCAGGCAACGCGGATTCAGTGTGGCGACCCTGGTGAACCGCGGAAAGGCTCGTAAAAGACTTGAAAAAATGACTCTTAACAGTTCTCTCTATGTTCAATGTTAGAAAAGTTGTTTTAAATCTTTTTTTTCTTGTAAAATGGAAAGAGTATGCACTATATTTGTACAGCTAACAAGGGAGTAAAGTTCATATTGAAATGAGATTTGTATATTGTGGAAGTCCGTTCACTGCATTTTTTTTATATACATTTGAGTTGTTTTTCTTACTGTTTGATGCCAAAGATGTGTCCAATGCGCTTATGCTGTTCTTCGTTTTGGAAGACAAATAAATTTGTAAAAATATGAGCAAACGTGCGCTTGTTTTTGCGTTTCTTGCTGGTATAATGAAACCTAGTTCCTTTTCATGCCCCTAAAATTGCAAATATTTGCTTGTTGATGCAATGTATTTGTACATTTTTCGACCAGCAAATGGTCAGACTCAATGAATCTTTTGAGCATGTATCCAAATCAACAAGTGTTATGGGCAAAGCAGAACAGAAATTGTAATACAGTGTTTGAAACTTGCACAACCAATATCAGGAATCAAGGTTTTCTGCAAGTATAACATTGGTAACCATGAATGTTTATGGTTTAATCCCTTGGTAAATCCTTGAATCCTTCAGTTGCTTTTAAAAAAAACAACCCACCATACATGCCCACTCATTGGAAGTCACCCTGTTCCAGACTGTCAGTAAATTGTTGGCCAACTGTAATTCAGTTATCCAAATAAGTGAGTCAGACGGGAGACAGTGGCTCTAATAGATCAGAACACAGGATCTCCTCGGTGCTGATAGCCCAGGAGGAGTTTCCCCCCTTTATTGCTGGAAACTTTGCAGGCTTGCAGTGGTCACTTGCGCCATCTAGCAGCGCAGGAGCGCACTGCACTCGATTGGTGGGGGAACTGGAGCTCATTCATAGCAGGACTTGTGGTGAACAAAAGTTATTTGATGTCAATGCTTTTATTGGCCTATCACATGTTTAATAGCCACTCATCAATGCAAATGAATAGCAGCATGTATGTATGAGATACTTAGGACAACTTTGATGCTGGTACACACACTGCCAGGTGTACATAATGCTCTTCCCATTAGTGCAGAACGTGTTGTTTTTCAAAACTAATATCTGCAGAGGTCAACTTTACATGGTTAACTTATTCTTGAAATAGAAGTGATGGGGCGTAAATAATGTTTTTCATTGACCCTGAATAGCCACACCCCCTGACTCCCTCCTCGCGTCCTTCCATAAGGGTGTGATTGAGGAACGTACGTACCCACAGACAGAAGCCTCCTATATAATTATAGATACCCTATTAGACCGAGAACCAGCTCATAAAGTAAATCATCATTATGAGGATTCAGCTTTCACACAGCAAACAACATTCATTTCCTGACAGAGAGTTGCAAAGGGAAGCTTCAGGTTGAGTCTTTAATCATTGCTGAGGGAGTCCCTTGAAGCTAGGGGGGTTGACAGCAGAAGTACACGTTAAACACCTAGCCACTGAGCCATGTGGTAGCGCTCAGCTCTGCCCAGGTGTGTGTGCCCCCTCCAGCTATCCGAGTGTGGCCCTTCTTTGAAGGGTGTGTGTGTGGGGAGGGGGTGCAGGTGTTTGCAATTATCAGTGCGCTAAGAGGCAGAAAGTGTGGATAAGTGCCATCATTTTGAATTTCCATCACACCTTTTTACAGGGATGGGGGCTTGGGGGGGGGGGCATGTGTCTAAGTTTGATTGGAGCCATGTGTGTCGTGTCTGTGTGTGCATATGTCTTGTTTGTGTGTTTCTGGAGGGTGCTGGATGAGGACATGCCTGGCCAAAGGGCACATTGGGTGAGGTAGTCGGGAGTGTGGTGTGTATCATGGTGGTGGTGTTTGTATGTGTGCGGGGGGGAGGAGGGGGGGGGGGGTCAAGGAAAGGCCCGCCACACGGGATAACAGTCGACCTCCTGTGATCCAAAGCATCTCCGCACAAACACTGACTCACAGACACACATACACATACAAAACGTTCCCACAGCATTCCAGCTGTGCTCAAACCAGCGTCGAGCTTCCTGCCCTGAGCCCCGGGGCCACAGCTGGACACAAGACGTCTGGGAGGCACGTGGTGTGACCCGGACAACACCCAGCAGCTGAGCCCTCCCACCCCGCCGCACCAACTTCTTCAGCGGTTTCTTACCCTCCGTACAACAGCTTTATGAGCCTCTCCAATTACCCAGTGCAGTGGCCGAGCTGCTGGAGTGACCGCACACATGTCACAACACGACCGGGGGGTTAGCTGCCATGCGTGTCCATTAACTTTTCCCACACTCCGCGTGCATGCAGGGAGTGAAAGGAGGGGGAAAAAAGCTCCTCTGCTTCCTCCTTGGCTCCCTAAGTGCTACCATATGGTTCGCTCTCCCTCTCTCTCTCAGGGTTCTTCTCTCTCTCTCGCTCCCTCGCTCTCTCGGCCCGTCACTGGGGCTGTCTTTGATTGCAGCCCAGACAAGCAAGAGCTTTATGATTTAAGCCCAAGGCTTGCTGTACCAAGCCCTGGACTCATTTTGAAGCCAAACTCCTCTCCCTCCCCTTCTCTCCCCCCCCATCCCCTTACTCCCCCCCTCCTCCTGCAGTTGCAGGGGAAGGCTGTTTTCTGGCAGGAAATGAATAGCTCCCAGATGAGCGCAGGAACCTGAGAGGTCGTGAGAAAGAGGCGAACCCCCCTCCGCAGGCCCGGCCTGCTGCCAGCCGCCAGGGGAATGTGGGAGAGCGCCTCTCTGACACACGCATCAACCCCTCTGCCCTCCACCACACCGCCTGACTGACTGACTGCCTCAGCGCTGGGCCCTGAGCCTAGAAATAGACTGAAAGACAGGGCAACCGCCACAGAGCCAGGCAGCACGGCTCATCAGCCAGCCAGCAGAGCAGCCAGGCAGGGACAGGGAAAAGGATAAACTGTGAGAGTGGAGAGAAAAGTGCGGGGTCTACGTGGGCGGAGGTTGATCAATGTGTGTTAAATCTAAAACCTGACCAATGCACACAATACAAAGTTGTAAGTTATATGTGATTTAAATCTGCAGCAGACTCATGGACGACTCTGAGTGGGTATTTGCACAGATTTTTTACTCAGTCCTACAAATGCATACACTTACTCACATGCTTTCCTCCCTCCCAGAGGCATACGCTCATTCCAGAGTATACACTCACTCAGACAGGTGTTCCTTGTCAGGAGCAAAAGGGTTTTTCCATTTAGTTCCCTGTGTGCTGAACTAACATTCATACCTCGAGATGTTCACACTGTTATGGTCGAATATGGTTCACCCACAGCTGTCCGGCCGTATTTTAGGATCTTATTTTATTCATTGACCTGCATCAGCATGACATGTTAAGATCAAGTAATTAGTGAGAGAATATCAGTCATTTTAATTGCATTAATTGGGTGAAGCAAAATGAGATGCAGGTCAAGGCTGTAATGCAAAAGATAAAGCAGATTACATGTCACCCTTCTATTTAAGTATGAGTGGGTTTGCAGCCACATGAAAGCTTAAAAAGCAGAGACAGACCCCTTGGATCTCATCTGAAAAGCTGCTGTACCATGGACAGAGTCAGGGAGCTTGAAAAATGAGGTGTGGTTGCTCACAAAAGGGATTCCAGATCTCCTGGGTTCAATCGTCCTATTATTAGTATATTACTCATCGGAGTTCTGTCCTCTCTCGACGCAGTCCAAGTGACTCCGTGCCCATAATGTGTAACATGGCATGCCCACAGACACACACACACACACCACCACCAACAACCTTATCCTTCTCCATCTCCACTCCCTATCTTTCTCTCTCACACTTGTTCTTTGTCTCCCAAAATCACACCCACACTCAGTTTGTGCAAGGCTCCTATGGTAACCTGTAGGCCCAGTAAACAGGACAAGCTGTCTCTACACAAATCCCAGCAGTGTGCTTGCCCATTTTCCTTGGCTCACCCTGCATGGCAACAAAAACCCCACCAGAGGCTCCCACCACCAGTCCATTCAAATGTCAGCCACCTCGTTTGAAGTCGCAGACTATGTAAATCCACGGTGTTTCTCACCAGCCCAGCCTCTCACACACACTCGAAGACAAGAACTCAAGCAAAGGTGGTCATGTGATGATGGAGGATTGTTTCTTTTATAGTCTCCAGCCTTTAGAAGTGGTCTTTTTCATCCCTGTATTCTAACCTTCCAGGTTTGGTTCGTAAACATGTTGTTGAGGATTTTCAGTGGATGGTTTCAAAAGGCACGGTGACTTGAGGACAGCAGAACATGGCAACCATACGATGCCGTCATTTACAAAGTTGGCACATCCCCCCAACTCTGAGTGGTGACAGTGATGACCCCATCACACTGCGCCTTTGTATGACCTGTCCTCCAGCTACTCTGGAACCCAAGGCCAATTGTGTGGGAGGGTTTCCAACCTCAGAGACCATCACAACAAACAAATACACCAGGCAAACAAGTTCCCACCACACCAGCGCCCAAACAACTGCCAACGGTGACAGTTTGGTTGGTTTTGATATCGCACAAAGCGATTGTCCGTGAAACACTTCAGAGCTTCTCTTTCATACTTCAAAGCCAAGTTTTACAGCCTCGGGGTCAGGACCCACAAGACTTCCCCTCAGCAGTTAACGAAAACCCCAATCAACATGTTATTAATACCCATAAACCGAAAGATGTATCAGTAATGGTGTCGTTATTTACACTTCTACCATTGTATGGTTTTCATGGCGGTTATTCAGTGTGTGCTAATGTGATGCGATTGATGAAGTCTACTATCTGTCTTGCAACCGAGATCTCAGAACATGTCACTTGTATAACAAGAGAAGTCAGTTAATAAATCAGTTCAGATTATTGTGGCATTAAAGCGAGATGCATCGTATCAGGAACTCGCTTTCTGGCCGCCAGAATGATCTTTTACTGCTCACATGCAACCATGATGTCTGCATCTGGCTACGTTCCCATGTGTGTGTCTTTCATATAGCAGGATGTTGAAGGTTTTTACTTCTGCTGTATTCCCTGCTGTCCGTGTGTGCGTGTGTGTGTGTGTGCGTGCATGTGTGTGTCTGTGCACAGGTGCATGCATGAATGGTTTAGTATGTTGAGTCCGAGCTCACATATGTATTTCAACAGGTAAGTGAGCGGCCGATTAGCCGCTATGTTGAGTGTGTGTGTGTGTGTGTGTGTTTGCACATGCACGCAGGGCTGAGATCAATTAGCATGGCCCAGGGAGACTTGTAAAGTGCAGCAGGAGAGCTAAACACACCCCTAACACACTCAACTTTCACACTGTTTGGCTGTATGATCTACGAGCTCTGCCCTCGCGTGGCAGGTTTTATTTTTCCCTGCTCAAGCCCCTCTGAGATGAAGGGGAAGAGAAACCAGATTTCTTGACCCTTGAATACATCAAACGGTTGTGGGTGTCCTGCTCTTTTTCATTGTGATGGAGCTAGGAAGTAGTCAGATGGTTTGAAGTAAGTAAAGAAACACACTGACTGTCTCACAGTAAGCATGGGAGCTGATGGTAATGTGCTATGAAAGAAACTCTTCCAAGAGTCCTGTGGAGAAGTAGAGATTTGATTAGCTGTGGGCGTGTCTGCCTCATAGACTGTAGTACAGTCTACTCTGTGTTTGTATGATTTAGCAATTTTGTTCATATTTATATCATTGAAATATACAGTATTCCATCATGTGAGAAATACTCATTATACACTTATAAGGGACCAAACTGGAATAAATGTGGAACAAAAGTAAAAGATTCTGGACATTTGTTCACCATCATCAGCAGAACTTGTCATGAATAAAAATAAATAAATGAATGAATGAATGAATGAATGAATGAATGAATGAATGAATGAATGAATGAATGAATGAATGAATGAATAAATAAATAAATAAATAAATAAATAAATAACAGCAAATCATCATTATAACAACAATAATAATAATAATAATAATAATACATAAAAAATAACAGCAAATAATCATTATAACAACAACAACAACAATAATAATAATAATAATAATAATAATAATAATAATAATAACAACAGTAATATCCCAGTTGCCTGCATAAAATGCAAGCAAAGTGTTCAACATAGAAGAAAATCATTGCAGTATTTAATATGAAACAATGAAAACAAGGAAAGCACAAACAAAGCAAATCAAATTGAATTAAAAGAGAAAGATCTGAAAATATCCAAAGTTCTGTGACGTTTTACCGACAAATCAAGTTAAACACTTTCAGAGAAAACCAGGGTAAAAAGATTTCATTTGAAACTGTCAATAGATTTAGAGCCTCAGACAGAATGTTCCAGGGTTCAGGGTTGAATTCAACAAGACTGCTTCTCTTTGACTTTCTTTGTTTTATAATCATAAAACGAATTGATGATCCTTTTCCGGTAACTGAGAAGCCTCTTTAGAATTTTTTTTATGATAAACTGACACCTTCCATTGTGGAAACTATTACACATCCAGGCACACAACACCTTTACTTTCTTATTGAAACACTACTGTTTCTCTGTCTTCTATGCTGTAAGAAAAACTACAATATCACACCTCGATCACACCTAATAAAAATGACCTAATCAGTCTAATATTAACATTCATGTGACGGTCACGTCATCGAGCATCAATATAATGTTGTTTAATTTGATGTCATCTAGGGAAGGTGGATGACTAAATCTAACTACATGTTATTGCATTTCCCCTTGAGGAAACGATAGCGTGGGTTCTATCATAAAAGCTCATATATGACGTATTATGTCATTTCGGTCTTAGCTGTGTTTGACATTTTCCAGCTTTTTAAAAGAAACCCTCCGCTCAACTCTTTCATCCAAAGAGCCTTCGGTTCATGCCCATCCTTTGTTTCACTTGTTGGTTTTACTTGGACTTTAGTTTAGTCACCATTTGTTCTCACTGCGCTTAAGTGTTTTCACCACCCAGATTCATTGCATCACGCCGTGTGCTCAGAGACATGAAATGGCATTATCCCACCTGCCTCTGATACGTCCACGCAAAAGCAGCCTAAAATGTGACGTGGACTAGAAGTTAATCCTCTTTCCCTCGCTGGAGCCAGTGGCGGGAGACGCAGAGGAGCTGGCCGCGGAGATACGACCATGAGACGCTGCACACACAAAGCAAGCTGTCGGTGTGAGTGTGTAATTGTTTGAGGGTGTGCACAATAAAGAGTTTGTCCATGTCATTTAGCGTGTGAGCGGTGAGTTTGTGTCTATCTGCCGTCCAACACACATTGACAAAGCCAAAGTGTGGGTTTATACTAGTGTGTGTGATAATCTATATGTGTGTGTCGTAATTCATGCTTCCCACATCATCTGTCTATGTAGCTGCACCTTCATGGAGTGTATATTCTCAAACACTCCCACCAGCCGCTGTATCTCGGCTCCAGTTTGCATCATACACATGTACATGTGAGTCTGTGTGTGTTAAGTTGCGGCCCAGCAAGCCATGTAATGGCATCTAGCCTCATAAAACTCGTTTTTTTTTCTACTGGAAACGGGTCCAATGTGATTATCCCAGAAGCTGTATTGTAGCCACCGAGAGTGGGCAGAGAAACTGAGGCCTCAGAAGGATAACTGGCGTTTTCGGATGGTTTTGTGTTGTGTGGTCAAATACACAAAGCATTCTGTGTCTCTTTGCTTTTCTTAGGAGCAGAATCTGCCGTGTGTCAACCCAGAGAGTTGAGATACAGTAAGTCACAGAATGGAAGAGATGACTGAGGGGAGCCTGTATGTCTTTCTAATTTTAGTCGCAATTCATATATAAATGGGATCAAGTTTAATATAATGAGGTGAATGTACATATACATATTTTTTCTACTTTTGTGTCGAGATGATGTCACCTCATCATTGATCTGCTGTGGGAATAGCACGCCCATAGGTGCAGGGACGCTGCCCCTAGGCAGGCTTCCTGACATAACCCAATCAGAGAGCTTTAGGGTGCCAAAGCCTGAATGTGACGTGTGCTAATTTGGCTTATTTCAGACAGACGATCAACTGAGGGGCTGCATAGAGGCAGTAATAGATTAACAAATGTTTTGTGGAACTGTGAATCAAAATGTTAGAGTGGAGTCCCATAATAAGAATGTTGAGCTGGAAATTAGCATAAGAGTTTCCACAGATTTTTTTTGTGCAACTTTGCTTCAACACCTATTGGCCCTCACTAGGACACAATGTTTGTCACTTGTGAAATGCTGTCTCCTTACCTGCCCTTTCTGCAGGTGTAGCATGCAACATCAAAGCTCAAAATGGTAGCAAATCTTAGTTCACACAGGAAGTCTCCTGATTGAGTCCAGCAGACCATTGTTGCATGAGTATCATGACGCAATTAAGGTACGAGATGCATCATGATGGTGTCTAATGTTGCTTATTTCACGATGTTTGCTCTATGCAACACAAGAATATATCACAGAATTTATTCTCCAGTCTTCTTCCAAATGAACTGAACTCTAATTGGCTCTGCTATGATGTATAGAAACAGTGACAATGACTTTTTAAACTCCATTGAAAAGGACTAAAATCAAGCTGAGTAGTCTGTAACAATTAGCTGGGGGAAGATGCACAGACTCATTTGAAGGACTATTGCCATTTCTACAGAGATACATGTAGGCTATGTGGTCAGCCTACAGGTTTTGCCTCATTCCCTCAGAGTCGCTTCATCACCAGCAAGAATGTTTAACTGCACATCACATATCTTTCTTTTCAGTTTCATTTGTCCCGTGCTTAATTGGTCCCTTATGGTCAGACGCTGTCTCTCTGAGAACAGGCATAACGCCCATAGACTCAAGTTGAAACCCTTCAGAACATTGTAATTACAGCGTCTAATTGAAGACAAAGTGGTGGGGCTGTCATAGATTTGCAGAATCAGATATTTCACATGATCTACTAATCTGAAGCTGGCATGTTCACTTCCTCCTTAACTCAGCCAATAGGCATGAGTGTGATTAGTGTGTGGCATCCTGGGCTGACGGGGGCCGACGGGTTGTTCAGAAGAATGCGAAATCGTCGCAGCATATAATCGTTCTCTCACGCACACATGCACACGCATGCAAGTACACACACTCACACACAAAAACACACAAACTCTGCTTTTCTCAATTGCTCCACCGCAGAACCGGCCACAAGTTGCTGAGCGGTTTCCCTTTCCCCTGTAGCGCCGGCTGCATGTGACCCTCCACAGACGATATCAGAGTAATTGACAGTGACTGGAAATATGCAGCATCATTGACTAACAGGGTTAGGGCCTCCCCCCTTTGAGACTGACCCCTCCTCCGAAGCCATCAGTGATATTCAATTTGTGTTAAAGCTCCCTTTGAGGGGCCCCCAGGGGCCAGATTTGATTAACATATTTTATGGAGAGCCCTTGGATGTAGCTGGGAGTGCTTCAGGCCTTGTATTAATAATAGTCAGAGCCCATTATGGCTGACTGTGTGACGACAGTGACAGTGAGGCCTGACCGTGGTTTATGAACGTCTCTGCAGTGAGACCAAACAGTCAGAGTAGTGTGACTGGTCCCCAATGAAACAGAGATTCCTGATTTTCCTGAGGCCTCGGCGTGATTGTGCAGCTTCATTGACGGCTCGGCCATGCCGGCTTGAGGCTAATCAGAAGTGATTCATGTCTGCGAGTCACAATGCTGCAGTGGATTGAATTTGTTTCATCTACGGTTCTCTCCATCACTTATCAGTGGACTGAACCGCACTGCAAATAGACAAAAGACGGTGTTTGTAAGGGCACTTTTCCCACAGTCCTATCTGCCATGAAAATGGACACACACTGACACAGGGACAAAGCGACAGACAGACGCATACTCCAACCCGACTTCCGAGAGTGTCTACAGTAAGGACATTCCTGTGCTCCACACGCCTCGATCATTGTCTGCTGCAGTCATGCCTCATACAAAAGAGGCGTCCTCTCTCCCTCCTCTGCCTCAATGCCACGGAGCAGTAAAATGTAACCATGTTACCCCATAAATGAGACCCCTCTCCTCACAGTTTTTATAGGTGGTTGATGGAATCTATATGTACGAGGAGCCCCTTTCACTGTCCCCCGTTAAAACCCCCCAACTCCTTCAATAACTGCTTCTATGACACGGTTTGTTTCAATGGATCAGCACAAAGGACAAACCCCTGTAAATCAACGCTTTTGTTTGGAGAAAATATCATTCAGCGGCAAGTCTTGTGATACTCATGCTGAAACTGTAAGACCTATAGAGACCTACAAGATAACGGTGGCCTCAGTGTTTTAATTTCCTCCATGTGAAGACAGACACATAAGTGGCCTTTTGAAAGGAGAACGTATAGGTTCTCATATACGGGGCAGCCGGGGAGAAATTGGCAAAAGCTAAAGTTTCACCTGGGGCCTGTAATGGTTTAAAAGAATGTAAAGCTCATGACAAAAGCGACTACGAGGAGAAACGGAGAACAGGTGGTCATCGCCGCGTTCCCCCGGCCTCAGCCCACAGACATGAAATCAACCAGTGGGTTTAGATTTCAGTGATAAAGACCCGAGGGTTTGTTAGCTCTTTACATCTGCAAAGATGTGTGAAAAGATGCAGGACCTCTAACCCCTCCCAAAGTCTCCCACCAGCTTTACGTTGAGTCTGTTGGCCAACTGGATATGTAGGTGGAGGAGCCGGGCCTCGACCTCTGGGCTTTTTTAGCATCTATAGTGTCGCAGGAGAAATGAATACACAATCAAATCTGGTTATGTGGTTGAGAAACTTTCATGGCATGTAAAGAGATCATATGAAGCATGAAGTGTAGCATAAAATTACAATTAGAGAAGGTTTGATATGTTGTGTATAGTACTGCTCGGAGTACGTAAAATACTCAATGTAGCAAGGGTGTAGCACTCAGCAATCACAAGCATGTTAATGCTTCAGAACTACTTGTGCACATTTTGTAGGTGCAACTTAATACATGCCAAGATAATAAAAACACTTTGATAACCAAGTTCACTTGACAGGTTGCTGTGTTGTTTTACGCGAGCTACATTAAAGTTCCCCCGGAGAGAAAATGAAAGACAGTGAAGGGAAGAAAGATGGAGAAGTGATAACACCCACCTAGTACCTGTACATGCAGGCTGAGACGGACCATGCAGCATTTAACTTTGCCATGCGTGTTGTCCCCTTATCTATTTCCATCTGTGTGTGTGTGTGTGTGTGTGTGTGTGTTGTAACCATAGGAGCATGTTGACAGACAAGTGGAGGGGAGGGCAGGTTGGGTAATCGGGCGACAGGCAGACATTCAGGTGTGTGATAAACTTGATGTGGGATGCAGAGCATGTGGAGGGATATAAGTGCATTATATGATACTGTGTGTGTGTGTGTGTGTGAGTGTGTGTGTGTGTGTCAGAGTTCTGCTTGGGTGAGCTTGAAGAATGCCCATGCGGGGAGAGAAGGAGCCCCTTTCATCACGTGCAGCCCACCCCAATTTTTCCTCCATCTTCCAGGGACCCCTCTTCCCATTTCTTCCCCCCTTGCTCACTTCCTCCATTATTTGCAGGAGACATTTTTTTAAAAGAAAGTGGATGCATGCTTTCCAGTTAATTCACAATCCACCTCACCCCCCCACCCTCAACCCCATCCTCGTCTCTAGCGTGGGAGCTGTCAGTGGCATTTGCACTGACACACACTCAGAGCCCTGGCAGCAGGCGAGTCCCCGTGCTTTAAAGGGCAGCAGCTAATTAGCCATAATGGCTTCCATTTTGTCCCGGCCTTGCGTCATGCCTTTGATGCCGTGATTGGAAGTGCTCAGGGGGGAATACAATTTTCCATGTCTGATTTGCTTGAAGGGGAGGTGGGTGTGATAACAATGATGTCAGGGCCAAAGAGGAATCATTTTATTGCCCTCCCACAGAGTGATATGGACTTTGTCCTTGTATTCTTGAAGCAGTTAATTGCCTTGTTTTTGGAGTTCGATGAAACTTGTTTGTGGCTGGGAAATAAGGTGTGGTGGTACAATATGTTGTGTGCCAGAACATATTCACATATATCCCGACTATTTGCGAGATTGCAGGATTTAAGTCACTCAGAATATTCTGACTTCCAAATGAACAAGCTGCATTTTGGGTTTTCTAGCAGCACCTTTCCTCCCTTTAAGGAAGGTCGACGCAAATTAAAGTAAATTGAATATCTTTAAGCTTTAGAAAGA
>CAAKHC010004053.1:10875-46427 GCA_901007825.1 Macroramphosus scolopax | reverse complement strand
AAGATGCAGTTCCTGCACCACGACCATCTTCAACCTGAAGAGGTCCAACCAGCTCATCTTTAATCATACCGGTCCACACCAGGACCCCACCTCCACCTTGCTGGTGTCTGAGTGAAGGTAGAGCTCTGTGCCTGTTAGTGATCCGGCTACAGGCCCGTCCATCTGGTCCATCAAGAGTCACTCTCAGCTCATCAGTCCACCCTCCCTCCTTACACCAATACACATCACCTGACATGCTTAAATCCAATAATCGTTCAAGTCTGTACAGCTAAGAGTTGAAATACCCATTCCAGTTAGTGTTGTTCCTTTAAGTCCTTTAGACTCAAGAACAGAATAGGGACACATTTTAAACTAGCGCTGCTGGCAGCGATGAACGGGCCCTCGCACGCATGTCGGGGCGTGCAGCAGTCGTCGTATTGTAATCACCTCCAAGTGCGTCATTATTTGATCATAGATGTTGTCAGGTCGGGGTTCTGATCAATCATGTGCAGTGTCAGAAAGATCTGTGCATGTGGAGCTGAGTCACATCAGTTGTGTTTTTCATGGTGAGATCACTGAATCTGCAGCCCCGCCCCTTCCAACACGTGTCATCAGAACACACTCCATCCTATCATCAAGGACGTCTGGCTAAATGATCAGAGTTCGTAGCTCCGCCCCTTCCACCCAGTGTCATGAAAAGTCACCATGACCTCCAATATGCATCATCAAGGTGTTAATGCTTAACTGACCATGTCAGAAAATCAATCTGGTCATCTCACTCCGTTCAATACATCAAAGTTCAAAACAAGTCATTCCCTGTCACCACTAGGTGGCGCTATGACTGATAATCAATATTTCTCATCAAGTGTGCGGAGAAGAAGAATTCCTAGAAATCCAACAGGCCCTAACACTGCTGTGCTCGGGCCCTGATAACTTGTTCAATAACCGACGCTTCAGATTCATTGTGTGATACTGCAGGAGACTGTCATGGGAAAATATGATGCATCTTTGTGTAAGAGTAAGGAACTGAAACTTGCTTGTTATCTGTCTCTGTATGGTTTTATGGGTTACTGTGTTATGTTGTACAGTCTGAGATCCAGTCTGATGTCCCTCACCTGTCCACAGGGTGTCCTCAGAGTGTTTGCTTCATGCATGTTGTTCAATACCTTCCTGTTCTTTCAGTTGGATGAGCATTCTTTCGTGTTTTTTTTTCTCTGAGCTCCCGATAATCAGAGTCTAAGGTGTCACATCACACATAATCTGGAGCCAACACGAGTCCAGTACACTTCAACAATGTGCTTTCAGGCATGCACCGCAAACCTGAATTGATCGAAACCTTCCACTGATGAGCTGTATGTCGGAACAGAAAATTCTGTATCAGTCTGACCTCATCGGACTTCATCCTGGGAAATTATTATTATTATTATGCACCAGCATCCCAGTGTATTTACTACTTGTAGCAGTAGAGGGCGCTGTCTGGCCATGGCAAAAGCAAAACTTAAATGTTTCTTCCTCATTACCTAGTGTTCTCTGGGTTCCTTAATAATTTCATTTAATTTCATTTCCTGTTTTGCATATTAGCTCTTTTTCTACTTATTTATGTTTTTTTCAGGTCATTTTCCCATTTTTAGATTATATTATATTTTAGTGTCATATTGTATTTGGTCATATTTCTCAAACTAGATGTTCATCTCAGTAAACACTTAAAACAAAGGCCACTATCGAGCAGTCCGTTCATGGGCAGTTCATGTACAACAAGCCACGCCCTCTGTACGTGACAGGCGCGTGGCCCCGCCCCTCGTGCAGGCACCGATACGATGTATGGGCGTTGATTTCCGGTGTTCAGCGGCTGGATTTTCAGGTTCCACAGCGTGTGTTTTATGTGTGGGGGGTGTGTGCGAGGGCGAGTGAGAGTTAGTAGTTGGGTGGTTAACGTCCCCAGCTCGGATACTGTCACCACTTCGTACCGCAGGCAGGCTCCGGTTCCCCAAACTTACATGCAAGTTACCGTCATCGCCGGCCAGCTATGACCGAGAGCCCCGCGACCAAGCCAGCGAACGGGGAGGTGTGCGAGCATGTGAGGAACGGACTGAAAACCGAGAGAAACGGCTTGTTGAAAAGCCTGCACCGCTGCCATGAGCGGCAGCCCACCAACCACTGTCACCCCGAGGAAGAGGAGGAGGAGGAGGAGGAGGAGGAGGTGAGGCCCGGGATGGGACGGGGAGGAGAGAGCTTGGAGCAGCATCTAACGATAGTGTGTGAACCCGAGGACACCCGGGCGGTTCTGTCAAGTGTACTGATGCATATGACAGCTCTGCTTCTGACATTTGGTTGTCATCGTGGTGCAAAGTCGTTAAAATGCCAAAGTTTCTCACGTTATATTCTGTCTAAAAACACAAATCAATAACTGTCAGAAGTATGTTATATTTGCTCCAGACAGGACATGCATTTGTAATAAACTTTATGAATGGGTTTCCTAAATTGTATTCCAGGATAGAGCTTTTTGAACTTGACTTTGTCTTGAAATTGCACAGATTATATCACAGTTTGGGGTAAAACAAGCTGCATGTAAAACATATTCCAGTATTTCATATGTCAATGAAGCACATACAATCCTCTCTTACCAGCCTGTGACGGATCACTTTCAAAGCCTGAACAATAATGGCAGTGAGTTTACTTCCTTATCTCATCAGATGAGAGTGTGTTTTTCTGTTTTTACTGAATTAAACTGCACAGGCTGAACGAATAATATCCAAATCTCTTGCTATTTCTCTGGAAAATGCAAGTTTTCTCAGAGTGAGGAGGCTGCTGGCCTTTCAACAACCAATACTAGAAACTGTTGCACCTGATCAGTTAAAGTCGGGTTTTAAGTCTGCACACATGCAGGAAAAAAGAGATTTTTTTTGCAGACAAAGAATTAATGCTACGAAATTGATCCCTTGACTTTTCCTCTTGCGTCACCAGCGCAGATACAATCTGATAAATTGTAATGATTGTGATGAAATGCTGGTTGTGCGAGAGGAAGAGTTCTCACTTGCTTGCGTGATATCTTAATATCTAAACAGCAAGAGTGAAGCATCTGGTTAGCCTAGTCCAAAGAAAATCCAAAGCCAACCAGTCATGTTCTGCAGACATCTGCTGTGATTGGGCTCTGTAGTGCCTCACCAGCCTCTAGAGACGCAAACTGGTTCCAAGTAAACCAATAAATTTGTCTCAAGTTTGAGGTGGGAAGGGACAATAAGGGGAGACACACACTTATTGTCATTGCAACAGGAGACACAATTGTTTCTGCGGATGTTTGAGTAACGGTTGGCAGGTTGAGGAAACTGAGCGCCTGGTGACTGAACCTCAGCTGATTGTGGTTCATGCAGATGTCAGCGTTGCTGCTCTGTAAGGTATTTGGCATGACCAGTCACATGCGGTGCCTAATAGCCATGAGCACAGAGTCATTGTGCATGATGGCAGGCTGAACTGCACAACACTCGTGATCAGTCACTTTCTCTTTCTGTGCATCCACTTGCATCCACTGAAGATGGAGGAAATGGAAAGTTCATGTTAATGCATTGTTTTGTTGGGCTTCCTCTCTAAAGCTCCTTTGCAGCCTTATTTTTCTTTCTGAAAGATGCTTTGGGTGCAAGTTCCCAACAAGTTTTATTGTTCCAGTGTAGCTATCTCATCTCAGAATGCACAGATTTACATTAACACAGCCTGCTGTTGCCTTATTTGGAAGTCAAATCCTCCCTCTCTGGCCTCTGTTTTAGTTCCTGTATAGTTAGTCTACAGCTCAAACAGAACTCAGCACTGTGCTGGCCTTCTTATCTTCCTCCCACTTGCAATGCTGCCGCACATAAGTCCCCTCTATTTAAGTTAGAACAATATACAACAGTTTTCTTCTTCCACTTGCCTATATCATGTTAGCTAGGGGCTGCCTGCAAGTCATATTTCTGTTATTATAACAGTCATTCTGTAACGTCTGTGTCTTCCATAAATCTCGGTCAGGCATGTTGTAAGGCAACAATAGAGTGCTTGTTAATTTTACTTTAATTAAATTATTATCAGGTGACGTCTCCAACCGACTGTCCAGACACTAAGAATATTCACTTGTTAATGATGGAAAACAGAGAGAACCTGCAAGTATTTAATGATTGATAAGCATATCATTTATATTAGTTTGGTATTTCTGTTTAAAAAAATAATAAATTTAAAAATAATATTTCTATTGCTAAATAATCAACACAAATATTCCAGCTCCAACAATTGCTCTGTAATATTTTCCTACGTGACTCCACTGTAAAATAATAGCTTGTACTGATAACAGATATATTTCTTTTGGTCATTATATCTGGCTAATTCTAATCTGAGAAATATATTGTCCGCTCATTTCAAATTGAAGAGGAAAACCACAAAATGACATCCACATTTTCTTTGCTAACATTCAATAATATGCATATATTCTACATTTTGTACCATTTTGTGATTCTTGTGACTGAAGAATATTCAATCCTGTAGCCTCTTTCTGTTTGATTCTTTGTGCCCAGGTTCAAGCGCCGTCACACCATGGCCGCCTGTACATCCGGCCCTTTCTGGAGTCTTTCGAAGAGACGCCCATGCTGGTAGCGGTGCTCACCTACATGGGCTACGGCATACTCACCGTCTTCGGCTACCTCCGTGACTTCCTCCGTCACTGGAGGATCGAGAGGTGCCACATCGCCGGGGAAAAGGAGGAGCAAAAAGTAAGATTGTGCAACCCATAAAATATTTGAGTACATTCTACAAATCCAGTGTGGCTTCTTTTACACTTGAAGTAGTTCACTAGCATATACATGTCGTTAGGCAAGTCTGGGAAAGCTGCCCCACGAGTTGGCTTCATTTCCAGGTAGATGGATGAGCTTAAACCGGTTTAAATATTACAAACCGGCTGAGCCAGCATTTGTCATTATGACATATTCTGTTGCATTAAAGAGTTCCCTTCACCAGCAGGCTGTTGTTGATGGCATCGCACCCCCCCTTTTCACATCTCAAAGATGTAAATAAAACACAGCCGCAATATTGCATTCTTAGAAATGGTTTCATAATGAATATGCCGTGACAAGTCTGAAATCAAAAGTGTTGTGAATGAGAAGAAAGTTAGATGTGCTCGAGGCGTTGAGTGGAACAGATTTGCTGGCCTGGGCTCTGATTCCATGTTGCCTGGTGACTGATTGTTTGACTGCTCATGTAGAAACAGGAGTGATAATGAATGCAAAATTAGGCCTGGACTATTAGTTGTCTTGTTTATTACACTGAATGTGCACGAAAGGGATTTCAACCACTTTAAACAGAATTAAACCTCAGTGATTATGAAGGAGGTCCACATTTAATAAACACCTCTTATTATTTTGAGTAATGATATTCCAGTAGCAGCCAGAAAATAAATACTCCCCTGAAAATGTTTGTGCACTCGCAGATTAGAAAGAATTTAGTGTATGTTATTTATCAAATTCAAACTCAGAGAAGAAATGCAGTGTAACATATTAAGTTCTTTCCAAATAAATTCAAGGCTTATCTTCCCAGTATTGTGCAACAGGAATACTTAGGATGTATTTTTGTCAACGCACAGTTAACGGTGGAGTTATCAGCTCACTTGGGGCACGTCCTTGACCACTCTTATTGTCTTTCAGCGTGTTAGGTAACGTTTGATAGCGAGGCCCATTGTTTTTAAGTATTTGGTTATGTTGAAGAAAGGAAACTAGAGGGAAAGTCATTATGTCACCACGGGGAAATCAAATGGATGTTTTTTCCCCGACAACTCTGGGTCATTTACAGTAAAGGAAAATTAGCCAGCTACCTGAGTCCCGTGTTGACGTTTAAATTTCCAACAATTCAGTTCCTTCCTGCTTGCCTCTGCAGAACTATGAATGGCATGCAGTTCTTTAAAGTCACTTGTAGTCTGTATACTCTCTTGTTCCTGTGTCATGTGCCTTTCTTAACTCCCCCTCATTACGCTCTCCTAATTCCTCCATTTCTAGGACTTTGTGCCCCTCTACCAGGATTTTGAGAACTTTTACACCAGAAACCTTTACATGCGGATCAGAGACAACTGGAACAGGCCCATATGTAGCGTCCCGGGGGCCAAAATGGACCTGATGGAACGAGCCTCCAATGACTACAACTGGACGTTTGAGTAAGGGTAACACATCTCTACATGTTCAAAAACACTGTACGTTGAGGTATTCGTACACACAGAGCGGAGATGGCAATAGCAAGGTATAGCTGTAACTGGGCTAACGCTCTTATCTCCTACAGATTCATTTTATATATATTTAGATATTAGAATAAGTACATGAGGAGGAACGTGTTTCCATCTTGGCTGCATCCGAAAGGTTCCATTCACAAGGTCTTTAAACATGAATATGGCAGCCAATAACTATATTCTATGTAAAGACATAGCGAAGTAACGGCGTCCTGAGCAGCCTCTGTGTTTGTTGTAATCCGAGCTTCTTAGGTAGCCTTAGCATAGTGATCATACAATGAGTTCACTTGGCAGATCGAAAAAACAACGGTTGGCTCCTGAGTGGATGTAAACACAACTTTAATTTGCTAGCCAAAGAAGGATGCAGAAACTCTGCGGCTTGGATCCAGGGAGGAGTGGAGGAGGCGTGGCCTGCGCCAGCCTCTCTGATGTAATATGCTAGTGCTCTAGAGTGACCCCTAGTGGTAGGGAATGTCACATATAGAACCTTTAAGTTATAGTTCCTGCTGTTCTACCTCAATAGTACTAAATGCACTTTACGAGGATCAAACTCTTGAACAGACGGTGCTCTCCTCCTTTGCTGACATTGTCTCATTCTCAACCACTGATAAAACATCATCTGTGTTAATTCTCACAAGGACCATTATAAAATCCATGTTATTAATGTATTGAGAGTGTTCACTCCGCTTTAATCTGTTCATAATTAGCTGTTCCAATCAGTATTAATTACACCAATAAGCTTGCAAAACATTCCTCTCATTGCTTGTTTTCTGCCTGTGATCACCTCCTCTCTCTCCTCCAGGTACACGGGTCAGGTAGTGCAGGATGTGATTAACTTGGGCTCGTATAATTACCTCGGCTTCGCTGAGAATACTGGTCTGTGCGCTGACTCGGCAGCCGAGGTCACCATGAAGTACGGCGTCGGGGTTGCAAGCACCAGGCAGGAGATTGGTACAAACCACACACCAGAGCACACTCGCCCACTGCAAGTACTGTCACTGGATTCTTACAGCAGGAGCAGTGATGAATGAGTCACAGTAAACTGAACATCGTGTTTGAGTGCAATGTTAAAACCTTAAAGCTATTTTGGCTTTTTCCTTCCTGCACAGAAAACACTTCCTTCACAAACAAGTAGATACGAAGGAGATTTGAAATGAGTTGAAACTATGATCCGGTCTATTAGAGATATTTTAAATCATTGTTATTACTGCGCAGGCCCAGTGTCTGTTCAGTCAGTCTGCAGGGCAAGTGGAATGGAGGAAGTAGAATAAGATAAAGGTTTACTATATATAAAGTCACCTGTCCACATACTATCAGGTGTGCAGACGTCTGCTCATCAGCGCTGTGGATTAGAAATGTGATAAAGTGATGAAGTAGATGTCACGCGCATAAACTGGCAAATAAACAAAGATCAATTCCAGAGTATCCAGCTGACTGAGGTTTTTAGAATTGTTTAACATAAAGCGGCTATGATCAATATTTCTATAATCGAAATTACGTATGTGTAAATAAACAATTTATTCAGTTCAACATATCAACTTCAAAGGGTGATGATGTGACAGTGTTTCCGCTGTTAAAAGCAGGTTTAACCTTTACTAAGTAATCGATCTGTGTGTTTGATGTTTGCTGAGTGGTGAGGTGACTTCCTGTCTGTTTGCATGCCAGGTAATCTGGACAGACACGAGGAAATGGAGAAACTGGTGGCTAAGTTCCTCGGTGTGGAGTCAGCCATGGCCTTTGGGATGGGGTTTGCAACTAACTCCATGAACATACCAGCACTGGTTGGCAAGGTCACCTTTCCCTTTATTCCTCATCTGTACTCTTCCACTTTCTAATTATTCCCCTTTTACAGTTCCTCTAAATGTTTTCTCTCTGTCTCTATATTATGTGTGCCAGTTGTTGTAAACATCTTTTTCAGGCCTCACTTGTGATGTGATCAAAAGATTTGTCACTTACACCGTTAAGAAATCTGCTGCTGTTTTACACTTTAGTTCTTTTGAAATGATGCAACCTTGTGGGTAGAAAAGGTTTCAACATAGGACTAGTCTCTCAATGGCTTCTCCAAAGCACCAGATTCAACCTAGATTGTTACACCAGTGAAATGATATTCCACCCACTCCCCAACCAGTACAAGAGTGTATATTAAACAAACGTTTTGGTACAAAAATACCTCCTATGTATGGATCATTTATCCATATTAAAGCTGTTCTGGTGTCCTGCAGGGTTGTCTGATCTTGAGCGATGAGCTGAACCATGCCTCTCTGGTGTTGGGAGCTAGACTCTCTGGTTCCACCATCAGAGTCTTCAAGCACAACAGTGAGTCTCTGCCCCAAAATACATCTTCTGTCTTCTATGACACCGTGCTTGTCTAGTGTTTTTTCTTTGCCCATTGCTTTCAAACCTCTGTTAATGTTTGCATGTTTCCCAAATGTGTCGTATCAGTTAGACGACAGACATTTGGCACGGCTCAGGAGGCCGACTGTCCGTCTAGTAATCAGAAGGTTACTGGTTTGTTGCCCGGCTCCTCCTTCCGCTGTGTTGATGTGTCCTTGAGGAAGACGCTGAACCCCTAATAGCTGCTGATGAGCTGCATGGAAGACTTGAATAAAAAAAAAAAAATAAAAAAAAAAAGGATTATTATTATTATTATGTGGTGATTTGGTCACATAGTGTAAAACACAAGGCAGAAACACTGAACCTTCCATGTGTTTTTAGTGCAGATGAAGTGTGATGCTGAGTATTGTTGAAACACATGTCAACCCATATTGTCGGTTTGTTCCGGAAGTCTCTAACTGCTAGTGTCACTTCCTACAACTGTAGTTTTAGTTTTAGTGTTGGTTGTTTTGCAATATTTTGTCAGCTAGCCAAACCGGAGCAGCTTTCTGTCTAGGTAGGGTAGGTAGATACTTTATTTATCCCGAGGGAAATTCAAGAGCATAATTTTATTGTGGCTCATAATCATAGCTCTTAATCTGTGACACATGCGAGGTCACATCGTATAATTATTACCATAATAATTACTCTTGTGGTGACGAATGATTAGCTGCTAACAGCTACATGTTACCACAAGCTGCGGCTTGTCTCCACAGCTGTAACGTTAGCATGTACCGACAAAGTTTGTTAGCATAATTTTTTTATGTAATAGATAATATGGTTGGATTATTTGGTGTCATAGTTAGTGGATAATCAAGCTTTGTCTATTTCTATGTATAAAACAATGCGGTAAAATTATTCTGCTTAATTCTAATTATGTCTGTGTTGTGGCTAAAACTATTTTGTATGTAGCGTTAGCTTTAGCTAACAAGCCAGCTGCGTTGATTGATGGGAAAAGGCAGAAGCTGCTATCTGTAATTTTTGTTTTACTACACATATAATAAGCTGATTTGCTTAAAACATGAGCCACTGTACTGAAGAATCTAACTCTTTATTATTGATTGCTTTCAATCAACTCAACATTCAGTAGCTAACTGTGTGCTAACCGCAGGTTGTTTTCTGCCTCTACTGTTGCTAGCGCAGCCCTCACCTCATGATTTGTCTGTCAGACATGCAGAGCCTCGAGAAGCTCCTGAGGGAAGCCATCGTTCACGGCCAGCCCAGGACTCACAGACCCTGGAAGAAGATCCTCATAGTGGTCGAGGGCATTTACAGGTAGTTCAACTGCTTTCTTCCTCAGTCTGAAAGGCATTTCAGGGGCACTGTGAGTGTTTTATTTTCTTGTTTATTTCTTGACCTTCTGAGCAGTGTGTTTCCAGATCATAGTTATGGACAAACGTTGATGCAGATGAAAGGTTTTGTGGCGAACACTCTTCCTTCCTGGTTTCAACATGAACACTAGCAGTTGCACATGTAGTTGTTTCATCAGTTGTTGTAATGGCAACGATTCTGTATTGAGCAGAAAACTGGTTATCAATGGCACATTGTAGCTGTTCAAGGTGTAACTCAAATTCAGTATAATTTTCTATTTATTGAATATAGTTGTCTGAGGGATGTTGAACAATCACTGGCCAAAGCGTGTGTATCAGTAAGTTTCCATTAGGTTGAGCACCATCACTGTGGTAATGTACTGTTGGTTGATATACTGATTCAGTGCTTGTTTAGCTCTTACTGGTTGTTTACACTGCGCGTTGGTGTCATGGCTTCCTGTAATTCTTCCTAACCTCCTCCTGAATCTTTATGGCATACATCTAATAAGCTTTGAACAAATAAGGATGTTCTTGCTGCTCTGATGAAGTGTTGTCATAGCTTTTGTTTAATTATACTAGTTTACATAACTGCTGCTGCATGTGTCTTGCAATTGCTAGTTAGGATAAATTAACAGAACTATGATTAAACACATAATATTTGACATGTCCAGTTTTTGTTTAAAGTCAGTTCTAGGGTTGATAGGCTGTAGCAGTAACAGCAGGAACTTAAATAAAACAGCTAGTGCACCCACGTGCACCACTTTGGCTGGAATGTGGGACGCTGCTGTAACACCTCCTACTCGCTCTGCTTCATCCCTGCAGCATGGAGGGCAGTATAGTGCGCCTGCCGGAGGTCATCACCCTGAAGAAGCGCTACCGAGCCTACCTTTACCTAGATGAGGCCCACAGCATAGGAGCCCTGGGGCCAAGAGGAAGAGGTGTCGTTGATCACTTTGGCCTGGACCCCTGCGATGTGGATGTCATGATGGGCACCTTTACCAAGAGCTTTGGTGCTGCAGGGGGATACATTGCAGGAAAAAAGGTGACAATTAAGAACTGCTGGTATATTTAATGGGCATAAATATCAGAAATGGCATGAGATTATTTGAAACAGTAGTGACTATAAGCCATATTCAAGATTCTTCCCATTTAAGGACCAAGAATAGAACAGAAACCAGGTGTAAATTGATGGATGTACTGTGCTTCTTAGTGTTTGAGATCAGGTTAGAGGATCAAGTGACATCGTTGCACCAAAGACAAGTGTGAGAAAAGGAGCACCTGTCATCCCAGCAATGTGGATTCACAGCTTTGCTCTGCATTCCTGATGTAGTTTCCGTCTTCCTTGACACATAATTTGTGCTGACGTCAAGTCATCAAAACAAGGCCAGCTTCAGCAGACTTTAACTCCCCCTCCAGTCACAAGAGGTGTGGCTCATCTTTGTGAGGTTTGAGCCTCACTGTACAGAGCTAGACACAGAACGCTAATCTGAATATTCTCCTGCTGGAAGTTAGAGACTAAAGTAGACTAACACACATCTGTACTTGTCGTGAAGTAGAAATCTTTTATTCATCACTTATAGACACAATGTTATGAAGATGATTGCGTCAGCAGAGGTTCTGGATCTTTGAATGTGGTAGAAGAATTCGATTTTAGGAAGTTATTTTTTTTTTCAGTCTCGGAACTAAGTTCTAAGGAAACGCAGAGAGGATTGTGACACTGACGCATACATAGTGTGAGTGACTGTGTCACCAGTCCAAAGAATGAAACTGTTCAAGAGGTTCTTGTGACCTTCTCTCTCCACTTTTATTTCAGTCTCTCGGTGACTTTGCAGAAACGTTTCCTGCTTTGGAAAGCTTTATATCACATCTACATTTTACATCTCTCAGGCTTACTGGCTTTAATTAGGGTTTATACATTTATACATTTTGTGCAAACCGCAACCTATTTTAGAATTTTCAATCATTCAACTGTTCAGTTTTCAATGCAACCTTGCTGATTAAGGTGTTAACTCTCATTCTCACTGCTCACTCACAAAGTCTTGAAAGTTTGGAAGATGTTTAATTTTGACAGTTCTGTTTTCAATGTTGATTTAATATTTAAAAAGCTGCATGAACCTCATCTCTGTAAAGAAGTCTGTTCCAAGCCTCTCCAACCCGACATGCTTGTAGAGGCTGTAGAAAGTAGTTGTGTTGTTCATGCATGTCTTCTTACATCTCCTGTGTATCTGCCGGGTTTAGGAGCTCATCGAGTACCTGCGCTCCCACTCCCACAGTGCAGTGTACGCCACCTCCATGTCTCCTCCTGTGGTGGAGCAAATCATCACTTCTATGAAGTGCATTATGGGAGAGGATGGCACGACGATCGGTGAGTTACGACTGGCACACAATTACGCAGAAATACTGAGATTGAGCTCCAGATGGAAAGAAAAGTGTACTAACTTAATTATATCATGTTCAGAAGAAGTGTGAACACCCCCATCCCTCACATCAGGCAATACCTATTTTTACAATATACCTTAAGTGGCATTTTCAAGGTGGGGGATGTAGACTTAATAAAAGAGATGGTTGTTAAGATCTGCCATATTTGTTGCTAAACTGCTAGCATAGCATGGAGAAGTCTGTGACAAATACTGGACAACAAACCAACTCTGACCTCTACAAATGTTGAAGGTGCAGAAAAAAACAAGTGACAGAACTGAGAGTGCAGTGTTAGTATTTGTCTTCAAATATTGTCTGCAGACAAACAAATGACAAAACCCAACCATGACAAGCTCTTTACATTGGTGCCTAACTGAATCGTGCTATTGAAATAGTATTTGTTCTTTCTAATGTACAACTATACTCCAACAAAGTAGCTTCCACGTCAAACAATAACATTTCTGATATTTCAAAGGGGGAACTCATGGCAGCGTCGAACATTAACTGAGAGTCAAACTTGCTTGTTTAATAGCTGAATGAGTTCAATCTTAGCTGTTGTACTTCTCATCAGTTGCCAGCAGGGGTCAGTCCACACTCATAAAATGTGACAGACTCCAGGTTGAATCATTAATCACAATTCATGCAGCAAAGTGTGGAGAAGCTCCACCAGGTGTAAACACCGAAAATAGTATTTGCCTTAAAATGCAAACGATGTGTAAATATCAAAAGGTCTGAGGTTCAGTGTCTTGGTGCCTGCTTTTTTCTTTTTAGTCATTTCAACCGATCCTACTACTGAAAGTAAAAAAGACAAACAATGCTCCGAGTGTATATAGAGACATGTATGGTGCATTTGGTATACAGTGTGATGTATAATCTGAATATTGTTACATTTCTTTGTTTGCTGCAAACTTTGCTTGTCAAAGAAGCCAGTGAAATGTTCTCCTGGAGTTAGAGAAGACTTCAGCTCCCCATGGTGCCTGGATGCTGCAACGCCCAGATGTTTTCTCACATTAACTCATTGATGTGATTGTTTTCAGCTGCTTCCCTTCCTTTCTCATCTTTTCAAAGCATCATCAACCTACAGTATCTCAAAATGATGTCTGTTTATATCATCCAACCAGAAGAATTCTTGTTTATTTCACCACCATGCAATAATGACATTTCTGTCGGCTAATATCGACTTTCCTCTCCAGGATGTGACCGTGTGCGACAGCTGGCGGAGAACACAGTCTATTTCCGCAAGAGGCTTCGAGAGATGGGCTTCATCATCTACGGCAACAACGAGTCTCCTGTTGTACCCATGATGCTCTACATGCCAGCAAAGATAGGGTGAGCCTTGGACTTTGACAGGCTGCTGTTTGTGGCCTCAGAAACATTTATTTCACCAATTCTGTGTGATGCAGAATCAAACCGGACATCACATAATATTAGTGTATAAGTAAAGAACTGCATTGACCTTTAAGAAATCTAATAAAAGTTAGAACGTGACTTGTAGAATTTGATCTCCAGTCTTGTATCTGTAGGTGTGAGTGCTTATATTATAAGTGGATATTATATTTTATTTTGAAAATCTGAAGCATAATAGATTCTCTATCTTCCCTGTTTGTTTTTCTGCTGTTTATCAAATCGATGTGTGTTTTTAATTTAACTCAAGCTCTATTTACTAGCTATTTCCAAACCTTTCATGCATTTCATGTTTCATTTTTTTTGGATTGTGTTTGCTCAATTCTCATCATATTACCTGGATTAAAGAACTTGGAACTGGTGATAAGTGGGCGATGGGATTATTTGGTCATACTATGATGAATTAATATTAAATCAATGACTCATATTCAACCCATCTGAAGATGCTGCCACTGATCACTTTGGAGTGATGACGTCTTTATGGCAGTGTCTCTGCCCTTGAAGCACTCTGACTCTGGCTCGATGTTTGTCCCACCAGAGCGTTTGGCAGGGAGATGCTGAAGAGGAACATCGGGGTGGTGGTCGTGGGCTTCCCTGCTACAACCATCATCGAGTCCCGGGCACGCTTCTGCATCTCAGCCGCCCACTCAAGAGACATGCTCAACAGGGTAACTACTTACTTACACTACTTAGCACCAAGCTTTATCACAAACTAATTACTTAAACTGTCTTTTGAAATGACTTGGCTGCTGCATAGAACTCCTGGGCTTAACAGCATTCAAACTTGCTTTAACGCTTGACACGTCCGCCCCAATAAAATGTGTCAGCAGAGAGAAAACACTTTCATTAAACCAAAAAAAAGGAAAAACCTTTCTCGCTGTTAACAATCAATTTCATCCGTCAGTACTGATTTGCTGACTGATGATTGTTACAGTAATCAAGGGACACCTCAAATATGTCCATTAGCTCTTATCATAGAAACTACAGTTCTTACTATGATCTCATCGCTGCCTTATATTTTGTATTATATGAGGTGCCTGTAGGTACGAGAGTATTGATGTTGACTGTGCTCTGCTCACACAGGAGAAAGGTCAGGCTGCGTTCACCATTACTCAGAGTATCCACACTGGGTTGGTTCAATCTGTACAATTAGTCCGAAGTGTTTGTTCCAATCCATTTGGGCTACGAATAATTACTACATTTGAGCCCAAGTAATTCTTTATAGTGCTCGATTGGTTATTTATGATTGGATTGATAAATAGGTTTCAGAGGAAGGAGCTGAAGACAGCAGAATATAAATGTAGATGTTCCATCAGGTGTTAGCTGGAGCTGCATCTGGAGGTCTGATTTTAAACTCAAGTGTATTGTGTTATTAAAGGCCGTCCAAGAGGTGGGGCAACTGTCATGTAACTGGAGGGTCACAGGTATGATCCCCTTCTGCCACTGGAAGTGGTTTAGAATCTCCTCAGGTTCACTGAATGCTCTCAGCTCAGTGGCTCACATCCCTGCTAGAGGAAGAGGAAGAGGAAGACGGGACCGTCTCTGTGGGATGAACAGAGCGACATGATAAGTTCAGATGACCTGAATCATTTAAAAACTAGAGTGAAGTTCCTGCTAATGGTTGTGTGGGTCTGTGTCAGTGAAGAGTGCAACCCACTCTTCTCCACAAGTGTTTTCATCGTCTACACTGAAGTGAGGTCACCATCAGTCCTCCTCTCAGTTTTACCCTCATGGAGATGGGATGAACTTCTGTACGTATTGGTGTGTACTTGTAGCTCCACTGACTCTTCTTGTGTCAGGGGTTATTACTGCTGTACATACAGTGAAGGCAGCATGTGAGAGCTTTGTAGTATTGTAATGCTTTTATCTGTCATGATGTTGAAATCCGTCTTTGTTCACCTTCTTTTCGGTTTCATTCTGGTCTACTTTCATGTGTCATGTTGATGTTTGTTTCTTTTATCTACTGCTGAGGTTTCCCCTCATTCACATACACACTAACCTCCATGACTGTATATGTATCATCAATGCATTAACCTCTTTAAAGGTCCTGTGAGTTTTCTTGTTCCTTTTACATTCTGTGTGACTGAACCGTGTGTGTGTGTGTGTGTGTGTGTGTGTGTGTGTGTGTGTGTGTGTGTGTGTGTGTGTGTGTGTGTGTGTGTGTGTGTGTGTGTGTGTGTGTGTGTGTGTGTGTGTGTGTGTGTGTGTGTGTGTGTGTGTGTGTGTGTGTGTGTGTGTGTGTGTGTGTGTGTGTGTGTCACTTCCCACTTGCTGTGTTGGAAAGTTAGAAGCAACAGAATATCTTTCTGATGTCGGCTGCTGTGCTCCAACACAGGGGATGAAGTAGAGGTGTGTCTCTCACTGTTTCCATCGCAGCGCACAGGGTTCCAAAGACTCAACCGAGCTGTCAAACTCGGCAGCGCTGATCAAATATGTATCCAAATGTTTTTAGAAACATGTTTGAGCATGCACTCGAAGGAGAACGTTTGAGAACCAGTCGCCATGTGGAAAACAGCCAGAGACAAAATGTGTAGGTTTTGCATAATGTTGCGTAAAGTCAAACAAACCAAAGATAAAACAACAACAACAACATCTATAGAGCCGTTCAAGGTCTAAAACCCAGGATACCTTTAAGAACCGTGTGATTGAACCCCGGGCACAGGCGCAGTGCAACACAGCTTCCTGCTGCTCTGATCTCAGACCTTTGAACTGCTGGCCTCCTATAAGTTTGCCCTTTCTACCTCCTAAGCTGATTTGATGGCCCTGTTGTGTTTACAGCTTCTTGTGCTGCCATAAAGTGGCCAAGATGTAGTGCACATGGTTTCGAAAAGGAACGTCCAGCTTCCAGAAAAAACACACATCCCTGAATAATAAGAAATGAAAACCGGTATGAGCTGTTCTACACACATGAATTCAAGTCGTGTGGGTTGTTAACTGTCAGTCAGGTACATGGTTGTTAATACATTTAAAGGTTTATCCTGTCTGTTAACTGGATTTTACAGAGGATCCTAGTTCTATTATGCTGTAAAGAAGTTCTTACTTCCACCACGAGGAGCCCATCAGAACTGATAGATCTTAGAAAGTCATAGAACTTGGAAGTTTTAGCTCCTTAACCTGAAGACCAAATATCATCTTGCTGGTTGATCCCTCACTACACATCAGTGTTAAAGTGAGCTGCAGCATTTCAGTGGTCGTCTCTGTTTGAGCCCAACTTTGTCACTAAGTCTAACAAGGCAGGTGTCTTCTTCCATAGAACTCCCACCTTGGACAGCTTTCAATGTCTTTGAGTCAAATAGTGCCCTTCTTGTTGACGGATTTCTTTGTTGCCCAACTGTCTCCGCAGGCGCTGAGTGTCATCTGTGAGGTAGGAGACCTTCTTCAGCTCAAGTACTCCCGACACAGAATACTGCCGTCTCTGGCCCGGCCATCTGACGATAACGTGTACGAGGACATAGACGACTGATGGAGCGCTCCTCTGCTAAAGCGCTATGAACCCAGAACATCCCCGAAAATACAGAACAGGTGATCAACATGGATCACAAGTCTTCCACAAGGACCAAGATGTGCACAGGTGCTCCTTGTCACCCGCTTGCCATAATGTACCCCCCCTCCACCCCCCACAACGAAAACCACTTTAATGTTGTGTCATTTAATTCTACAGAATTGGACGCAGAACTTGTGACAAAAACACTGAAAAACTATTTTATTCCTGTGTACTCTTTTATTACCTTTTTTTGTATCATTGTGTGTTTAACAAGTTTTTATTTGGTAGTGTGTGTGTCATGTGTGTGTCATGTGTGTGTGTGTGATTTGTGTCAACTTTAGTCACGTCCAGCCTTCTGGTTCTGTATGTGAGGTGGACAGAGGTCGACTCTCCAAATGTTTCTACATCTCTGTGGTGCTGGGACCTTTAGTTCAGTTAATATAATCATCAACCAGAAGACCACTTGTTCTGTCTTTCGTCCAAACAGCTGACGGTTCAGATTAGCTATAAATGCCATGAAACGGAGCCTGAAATCACTGGATGTTGCCTTGTTTGCACAGGACACACAACTCCCCAGATTATAACTCACCCAACAACATGGAGGAGGTGATTACTTCACCCATAAAGTCTGTTTAGCAAAGCTAACAGTGTTAGTGGCAGTGTTAGTTCTTGCTAACGAGGTCCAACCAGTAGATGTGTTCCCGATCCCTTTTCAGGGAACAAGACCAGACTTGAAAAGTCCTGCCGATGTGGCCTTGACGCCGCAGTGATCAGGGTAACCAGATATGTTTGATTGTGTCAATATTTTGACCACACGTCTTTGCCCTGGAAGATAATTTACTCACCAGCATGTTTGTTCTGAAGCCTGGAGAGAAATATCTCTGTAGCCTGTAACGCCACCTCACACCAGAACGTGTTTCGAATGGATGAAGCAGACCAGATAGAACATCTTAATTCATGACTTTTGGAAGTGCTGGAAGGCCTCATTGGAGACATTCTTTAAGACAGACTGTCTCTGCATCCCTTAGCTTAGCTACGCTAATTGTTAGCTCATATTTAGGCTTCAGACTCGAGAGCGGTATTGATGCTCTCATCTCATCTTGGCCGGTGAGCGTACAGAACTATTGCTTTCATATGGGGCCAGTAAGTGACGAGAAATATCTGATGCTGGTGATAATAAGAGCAACTACTTGAGATAATGTTTACCTTTATCCTCGTGACATACAACTTGAGGGTTGTATTCTCCTCACCTGACACCAGTTCTCCCACAGCAGTGCCAAAGTGGAAGATGAGTCACCACTGAGAATCCCAAAATCTGAATCGACATGTCCAATGTCTCGCTGTAGTCCACTAATCACAGTATTAAATGTCTCACACTGAGGACAAACTCTGAACTATATCAAGATTCTCTGTCGGCTCCAGAAGTCGGAGGAGGATTGTTGGAAATGGTAAATACCCTCTTGAATCTGTACTGTAGAAAATGGATCAAAGTCATCAAGTGTCCATTCTAGATGCAAGAAGACAAACACTTTGTTCTCTAACGCACTTTGATTGCATCATCTGTTAAGTCTCCTCACTGGATGCTGTGTTGCATTTTTCAATTCCACTGCAGCTGATTATAATACGTCTGCATTTCCCCGTGACTAATCTAAGGACATGATGCAGCCACCCCGGGTCTGACAGATAGGGGCTTTACCTGACCTGATTCCCACGATGGGGTGTTATTTTAGAAATGAATAAAACTAGAAATGCACTCAGCTATTGCAGCCAAGGACGACTGCACATATTTGTGTTGCTCCACAGCAGAAACAATCACGTGTGTCTGGAGGCATTTTGCAAAAGTATTCATGAACGTCCAGTAGATGTTTCCTGAGGAATGATTTTGGACTGAAACACGGAGTGTTAACACTACATGATAACCAACGGTCGCTCCCCAGATGATGCTCTGCACTGGTTTTATCACCAACGACGGCTCTTCTGATCCCTCAGAGCGACAGTTAGAAGCTCCTTCAGGTCAGTCAGCTGCCGTGTGGACTGAATGTTCTGCTTCACCTCACTAAAGCCTCCGTCTGCAGGTCCACTCTGATCCTGTTGGCAGACAGACAGTCAGAGAAGGCAGATCTCTGATGTAAATGCTGTTTTGCTTTGTTCATCAGATCTGCTGCAAAAAGTACTGCATGTACAAAATCCCTCTTTGAAAGTAGTTGTTGCATAGTCTTGCAAACAGACAAACAACGCCTGATAGGTCCAAGTAGTTGTCCTGGATTACCAGATAATAAAAACACAGATTAAACTTGCCATTGTTTTGGAAGAAGGGCAGAAAGGCCGACTGAATGTGACCTCAGAAACGCTGACAGGTCAGCTTAATGTGTGTCCTTCACTCTCGATCGTTCTCTACGTGCCCGGTTGAACCAGGTCTTACAGATCACCTCGTAAATGAAGATTAGATCAACTCACAACAAGACCAGTTCTATTGAAATACCCAAATCAAGTTCAAATCACTGGTATCAGTTCAGTCATCAAGACTCGGCAGCAGAATAAGACCAATTCATTACTGTTTGTAATCTCATTTGATTCCACTTGATTTCTTGGCTGTTGATTGGTAATAAATCTTGTGTCTGATAACATCAATGTCTTGTAAAACCGAATTGCTCCGTCTTCATTATCTTTATTAATGAGCTTTGGGCCTCTCCCTTAACGTAGGCAGCTTTAAAGGGGCACTTGTATATGTGCACAGTGATCAGAACCACCCGACCACTCAGTCCTCAGACTGACGCAGTAAGAGTTGTATAGAATTAAAGAAGCTGCCGCCGGTGCCTGATAATAGATAAAGATCCCCCTCATAGATTAGGTTGATGTCTCCCTGTGGGCTGCGGGGAGAGTTTTTATTCTTCCATATTAATGTTTTATCTGTTTCTGTAAATGGGAGTTTTGTATCTTATAGAAGTGTAATGTCTGTTGTCAAATGATTGTCTGAGCTCCATATAGATGATGCACACTGTGTTTTTGAAAATTACTTTGCACACAGGAAAGTCAGCAAATGATACTGAAATCAGGCATGAACTTATTATAATATCAGAATATCATCATGTAAAGTCCCAAAAGACAAGAGGCCTGTTTTCTCTATGAGCTGCTGGTCATGTAAACGGCTACAGGAGCCGTCAGAGGGATGAACACGTGATGAACAGTCACCAGGAGGACGAGCGGGGAAAGTTAATGTTCTAGTGGGGAAACCATGTCGTGGATGTTCTGTTCTGTGAGAACATCTAGTATGTTCCTTTATGATCTCAACCGTTAAATCCCCTTTGGATGCTGAGGACGATGTGCCGCCTTCCTATTGGTCCACAAGACAACGTGTGTTCAATGAAATGCTACTTTTTTGGAATTTGCAAATATTTTGAGGAAAGTTTATGAATAGAGGTAGAAATGGATCTGCAGAATATTTAGTTTGCTGTAGAGAGCGATGGGAAAGATGATGATCACTGCTGCTGGCAACCTTCGATGAGATCACTGAGAATAGAGGCAGTCGTTCCCTCGTCGTTCCCATCAGAGCTGGTTCCTTTCTGACTTAGTGCCTTCGAAGCAGATCGTTTTCTAACATGTCACTTGTCTCCTTTATCTTTTTGCATTCCACATGAATAAATGTCCTCTTTGCAACGTATCGGCAGATTGTTAATTTGCTGCGTGTCGCCACTGTAAATGAGATGATCATTAAAACAAAGTGAATGTACGCGGATCGTCTTCTGGTTTATTATGACTCAACACAACTTACAGAAGAAACTGAGAGACGGAGTTCATCCCATCATCATTTCCTCTCTGTTGCTTCTCAATCCTGTAATATGATTAAATATATCTACTAATACAGCAAATATCAGATATTAAAACAACATATATACACATTACAAACGTATACATACGTAACCTGCTTACACACTGTCGACTCTGTAACCAACACTGGAAACACACAAGGACTCACTGCAACATCTGTCTACAGGTAATACTGCAATACTGTGTGTACTGTACAAGGTTCGATACCTCTATGATCAATACTTAACTTCTTCACTACATGTAACATCACTGCTCTTAATATTTACTGCAATACTGTGTGTACTGTACAAGGTTCAATACCTCTATGATCAATACTTAACTTCTCCACTACATGTAACATCATTGCTCTTAATATTTACTGCAGTACTGTGTGTACTGTACAAGGTGTAGTACCTCTATGATCAATACTTAACTTCTCCACTACATGTACCATCACTGCTCTTACCTCTGCAACACTGCAGCTTCTATGTAGCTTATTTATTCTATCACTTACTGATTAGTTCTTATTTCTGATGATTCATCCGGACATGTGGACTTATTCATTGTTGTTATTTTTTATAAATGATCTTTATTGTTTCCACCTTGCTGCTGTGATGCTGTAAATGTCCCGTCATAAAGGTTTATATTATCTTATCTTATCTTATCTTATCTTACACAGATATACACACACACATGAAAATACGTTTTCAGATGTTGTTTACAAACACCTGAAGTCATTGTGAGGTCGTAGAAGTGCCAAAACCAGTCAAACATTGAAAGCGGTTCTTGTTACTAATCTACCTGCTGAATTCTGTTCTGATAGTTTTCTCCATGTGAACACATGAAAACGTGGATTCTGTCTGTATTCAGGTTTTGGCTGCAGTAAAACTGGACGTATCACCGCCTGCTGTTTGTTTAACTTGGCTTCACCCACAGGATCATTCAGATGAACCTGAGCACCGTCCTGAAACAACCCCTGGTTTATTGGACGGTTCACCTGCACCACCTGACAGTCACGCCCACTTACACACCGTCTGGTATAAAAACTCATCTGTCGTTCCCTCCCCCCCCACTCTTCGTCTCCAGGCTCCTCGTCCTCATCTCTGCAGCAAACATGTCCACAGCTGGCAAGGTGAGTGTTAGAAGTCCTCATGAAATGTTTGGTTGATTGTAAGTGCTCCTCGGCTCCTCGGCTCATGTTGGTGCACGTGATATCGATCCAGTACACGAGTACAATTACTCACAGTACTGCAAGTAATGTATGTAGTATTCAGTCTGCAGCTACATTATGTTACACTTAAAAGTCATGTGACCTTAAAATAAATGCAACAAATGTTCACCTCTGATTGTAACATATCTAAATACATTACACATTGTAGAGATCTTCATGTGTTGTATTGATGTGATCGCATGGTAACATCTAATAAAACTCACTGACAACCGTGACACAACTCCTGCAGGGAGCATGTGAAGCTGATGAACGCTCACCTGAGCACCAATATGAAAATTATAGCTTCACAAACAGTACTTGTGTGCAGATGGTAATACGGATCATGACTCAGCAGTGTTCAGAAGAGCTGATTACACAAAGGGATCAGAATATTTATTGGTTCCTGCCTTTATGATTCTCACAAAGAGATACGATGTGATTAAAGTACAACTTGAAGGTTTCATGGCGCCGAGCACCTTAATTCATATCTGTAACATCTAATGCTGGAGGGCTTCATCTGTGTTCCAGGTGATCAAGTGCAAGGCGGCGGTGGCCTGGGAGCCCAACAAGCCTCTGGTGATCGAGGACATCGAGGTGGAGCCGCCTCATGCCGACGAGATCCGCATCAAGGTGAGAGGCTTCCACCGCTGAGACACGGAGTTCTTCAGTTCACTATATTCAATGAATCTTCTGGTTAGTGCCGAAGAATCGCCATGAAGGAACAAACCTTCGATGTCAGGAGACGTCCAGCACGAACAGAGCAAATCAAAATGCATCAGCGCTTCTTCTGCTTCTGTCTTGAATGAACATAAACTAGAGTCCAGAGCCGGTTCAGCAGCATCAAGCTCAGTTCGGTGCACCGGACTCTGAACTGATGTTTGGCTGCAGCTTCTTGACAGTCAGAATCCATTTAGATCAAGTTTCACCTGACAGTGTTGCAGGTTTGCAAGCTCAAGTAGTCGCGAGAGGTTATTGACCACTTGAAGAACCCCACAACATGAATATCTCATGCATCATTCATCTGGAGGTCTCCTGCTGGACGGCGGAGCGCCGGTTTGATTATTGATGAAGCAGCTGTTCGTAGTAACACATTTACATCCAGTAATCTCTCTGACATCATCAGAGAGGAAATAAAACTGTGTTTGTTATCTCTGCGTCAGATCGTGGCCAGCGGAGTCTGCCGCACGGACCTGTTCTACCTCTATGAGAATTTGAATAAGGAGAACTTCCCCCTGGTCCTCGGCCATGAGGGATCCGGCATCGTGGAGAGCGTCGGGTCTGGAATCACCGAGTTCCAGCCGGGTGAGTTTCAACGCTTCGACGCGAGGACATTCATGTGTTGGACGTAGGGCGTGGTCAGCTTGAAATCTGTCTCCATCTTTACACCGGTTCTGTCTTTCAGGAGACAAGGTGATCCCCTTGTTCGTCGCCCAGTGTCGAGAGTGTCGCTTCTGCAAGAGTCCTAAGACCAACCAGTGTATCAAAGGATGGTGAGCTCAACTGGCACTTCACCGATGTTCATTGAAGGCTCTGACAGCAGTAACACTATGTGACTCGTGTCTTGGATATTCACACAAGCAACTCCTCTTCACTAGGGACTGTGTTCCTCACAATGTGAAGAACACTCCGCCCTCCAAGCTCATCTGTAAGGGGAAGAGGTTGCTGCAGTTCATGGGCATCAGTACGTTCTCCGAGTACAGTGTGGTCAAGCAGAGCTCTGTGACTAAGATCGACCCGGCTGCCCCCCTGGACAAGGTCTGTCTGCTGGGCTGTGGGATCTGCACCGGATACGGAGCGGCAGTTAACACTGCTAAGGTGTGTGTGTGTGTGTGTGTGTGTGGATATCACCCCCCTTTCAATGTGATACTGCAGCATATCTTCATCTGATAAAACTGTTTATATTGTGGTTGGGTTGAACGGCACCTGAAGGTTATTAGAGGACACCCTGACTTCATTGACTCACCCTGTGTGTTCTCTGTCAGGGTTGTTTGGATTCAGTCTTGCCCAAACACACAAACTCAAGGAAAAGTAATTACTCATTATGCAGGACAGAGCATCATCGTTAGTGCCTGGAGCCTTAAGACGTCCAGGATAAAGTGCCGTGTTGACCGAAGGGGTTCGTGCCCCGCAGGTGGAGCCCGACTCCACGTGTGCTGTGTTCGGTCTGGGCGCTGTGGGTCTGGCTGCCGTCATGGGCTGCAAAGCTGCCGGAGCCAAGAGGATCATCACGGTGGACATCAACCCACAGAAGTATGAGCACGCCAAGGTGTTCGGAGCCACCGACTTCGTGAACCCCAAGGATCACGACGAGCCCATCAGTAAGGTGCTGTCGGAGATGACCGACGGGGGGGTGGACTACTCCCTGGAGTGTGTCGGGAATGTGGCCATCATGGTGAGGCAGATTTAGTTCAGGAATATAACGTAACCACACATTGTCCTGATTACAAGCCTGCTGACTCTGGGTTGCTTGTGGTCCCCCAGCGCAGTGCGTTGGAGTCCTGTAACCAGGCCTGGGGCGTGAGCGTGATCGTCGGCTGGACAGACCTGCATGACGTTTCTACTCGACCTGGACAACTCATCGCTGGACGCACATGGAAGGGCTCCCTGTTTGGAGGTGAACATGTGACTACTAACTAACCGTCGGACTCATCTTATCCTGAATAAGAATCTTCATGCTTTCTGGTCTCAGGGTTTAAGAGTAAGGACGGCGTCCCTCTGATGGTTAAAGCCTACTTGGATAAGAAGCTGAAGCTGGATGAGTTCATTACTCACAAGATGCCCTTGGACCGGATCAATGAGGCCTTCGAACTGTTGAAGCAGGGCAAAAGGTACATTTACCCTCTAATTACTCGTTCACTCTCCGCACCGATGAGGACTCAATAATAAGAGAGTTCCTGTATTAATCCCTCCTCTCCTGTCTGTGTCCCTCAGCATCAGGACCGTCCTGAGTCTTTCACCAGAATAAGACTGTCGTTCAGCTTTCAAAGACTCTTCACCAATTCATTATATAATCACCTGCATCTAAACACAATGATCGTACGCATAAAGGATTCAAATCATAACGGGCTCTTGGAATCATGCACGGTAAACCAGCCTGACAATGATGAATAGTGTTGACATGAGAAAAGGATGTTCATGTGAAGAGAAAAATAAAGGCTCTAAGTAGACGGGATGTGTGTCTCGTCTCTGAATACTCTATTCCATTATATTTAATCCAGTTATCCTTCAGTCGTTACGTATGGATTTCACCTTGATTCAATCTCACAGGATGAGCTCGGAGCTGATGTCTGCGAAGTCATCAGGGTGTCCCAACGAGGGTTGAATCACGGCTGCAGACATCTCATCTTCTCTTTCAGCATTCAAGTCATCGTCCAGTTTCATGTGCAGAACCCAGAAATCCACCGTCTCCCTCCGTGTTTATTCTGCTCAGCTCAACAATTATTCTCTGTTCAAGTCTATTTGAACAATAGTCAGGAACCCCTTTGATCAGCGTTTACCCCCAGAAGGAACACACAGACGCACACATGCACCATGACGAGGAGGAAAAACAGAGCCGAAACAATATTATTCAGTCTTTGATCTGCGCTGAATGAATTATAAGTTTGCACAACCACAAAGAAGCAAAGCGGCATTATTGTCAACAGGCAAACTACTGAGTGATTCAGTGGACGTGAAGGACGGACGACACTGATGGAGAGACTCCGAGTGTCTCCAGACTCAAACAGTAACTGAGGGGCGTCCCATCATTCTTCTTCTCTGTATTTCTGCTGGTCTGACGTCTGGGATATACGGTATAATATATACTGTATATATACTGTATAATATATACTGTATATATACTGTATAATATATACTGTATATATATACTGTATAATATATACTGTATATATATACTGTATAATATATACTGTATAATATATACTGTATAATATATACTGTATAATATATACTGTATATTTACTGTATAGAAGCTGGCAGCTTCAACGACTGCAGGACGCTCGATTCGATCGGGTTAATTAGCCACTAATGTTCCACTGCAGGCGCTTTAATCACTGCAGGAAAAGCACACGTGTAGCATGTAACATTAATCGGCTCGATTCCATTTAGTTCTGCAGGAAGAGCAGTGAGCAGCAGGTACAATAACAAGGAAATAATAGCAGCTGCCTTTAATTCTTTTAAAGGCAGCTGCTATTTTTTTCATTATTAGTTGGGCTCAGTTTACACAAGTTTTTTTTTTATTTTGGCCTCACTATCTTTCTGTAACATCTGGAACACGGAAAAAGGAACGTTGTAGGTTCATGAACGCATCACGAGAGTCAACATGAAACCACCCTGTCAAACATCTCATGAACAAATAAGACTCTGACATGCTGGAGTGTAAGAACGGTATTATTTACTGGATATTCCAGTGTGCTGGGGGTGTGTGTGTGTGTGTGTTCTGCTGATATCTGCAAACTTCATTCCCACATTTTTATGCTGGTCCTGGTGTGTGTGTGTGGGGGGGGGGGGGGCTTCCTCTGTGCACGACAGCCTCTCAAGCCTTGGTGATGTAGGACTGTTAACAGTGGATAAAGACACACCGGTACCGTCTGCTGCCTCCAGCTCCTTCAACAGCTCCTTCGTCGTTGTCTTGGGGGTTCAGTTGAACCTTTTGGCCCGAGGTCGGCTCAGCACGAGGGGATCATTATATGTTTTCTTCCTGCACGACTCAGTGTCTGTGTGGCTCCAAGAACTTTGTACCTGTAAAATCACGTCCAAGCACTGGCTCTGAGGATGGGCCCTTAAATACAGACGCAGTCCCCATTAAAACAGCTGCATCCAGATTAGCTCCCGATAATGACAACTGGCATAACAGGAGCTTCCAAAGTAACTCCATCAATCTCGGGATCTTCCAGACGGTTTAAAGTCAACTTTGTTTATTTAAACTTGTGAACCACTGAAAAATCTGTTTTAGTAAATGAAGGCTGAAATAAATATCTTGGGAATTGTACTGAATATATTTTATCTATTATCAAACTAAAGTACAAACTTTACACCCTATTGACTTCACATGAATTTGAATGTCTTTGGACTTGGTGTATTTAAACATATGGCTCCAACTGTACTTCATCTGGCCAGGAAATGCCTTATATGGAGATGGAGCCGCTCCATCTACATCCATCTACATCCTCCCAGTGTGTCTGTGGTGTTCCTGGATTATAACCCATCTGAAAATCTACAAATGAGTTTAAAAAGGCATCAAACTGGACCTGCTTGATTAAGAAACATTTGGAAGGTACATCACCAAGCTGGAGGACAAACTCACTGGAACAGAGCTACACAACTCATTTATTACTCCCTTTGAAGAAATACAAAGATGGCAGAGGAACTGATCACCTCAGCCCTCTGAAGATGAAGACATGATGAACACTGCCCACCTCAAGGTCAGTGGGGGTCGTCAGGATAAAGGGAAACATCAGTCAAGTTGATACATCCGGCAAGTTTTAACTCCCAGATTGAAATATTAAGGCTCAATTTGCTACAACGCGAGACACCCAGAGTCTTCCTCAAAGTAGGAGAAGTTCAGCACTTGAATGAGGGTCAATGACATTATTCTTGGAGATTCTATGCACTCGTTGGTATAAGACAGCCGGGATACAAAGCTGCTGGATACGTTAACAGGAGAGTTGACCTGGTACACTGATCACATGTGAACAGCTCAACCTTTGTCTCATCTTGCAGAGTGTTAGTAAGACTGAAGCTCGAGCAACGAGAGGGTTAGCTTAGCTTAGCTTAGCATCCAGATGAGAATCAAGGGGTGGACAGCTCACCTGGTTGTCCAGAGATAAGGAATAGAAGAGTTGAAATTAAAGCGGCGAGCAGCTTGGAGTTGCGTTCAGTGACAGAAAGATTTAAAGTTTCATATCAATCAGACTTCAAACGATTCACTTTTGGAAGTGACCTGTTGATGCACACTGGATGTTTACTCTCATTTACAGTCCAGACCGACTGTGTCCTGCCTGGAGCTTCATACCTACTGGAACAGCATCAACCCCTGATCTGACCCTCTGCAAGGTTGTGTAGAAACACATTTCCCAGAATGTCAAACTTATAAACGGTTAGTAAAATGAAGTAAAGTCTGGGTCTGGTTCTTAAGAACTCCAATATTGTTAAGTACTTTTTGTTGCCTGAAGGTCAAAGTGAATTTTCATTTACTATCTCAGACGAGTTTTGAGTTACTAGTTGATGAGATTGTTGACTGTCTCCTGGAATCTTCCGGGGATTTAATTCTTTACGTCCATCTGTGGTAGAATCATTTGAGTTCTGACTAAGTCAGCAGAGGCTGAGAGGAAGGAAGCAGAGCTTTGCTTGCCAGCTGAACTTGCCCTGAGCTCCACACATCAAAACCTTTAGCCAGCCGGTAGAAACTGTGGGTGACGTGACGAAGAGGACAGAAGAAGCCAGATGTCAAGCCTGACCACTGAGCAAAACCCTTTTTTCATAAATACTTTAATATCTCCTTCAGAGAACACAGTTTTCACTAAAAAAGCAATCCACGTGTGATATAAGACACATTCAAGTACTTCCATTTAATTTAAGGAACCGATATTTAATTCAAACAGCATGAGAGCCGCAGTGACACGGAGCTCTTGGAGTGGTGCCGCCTCCTGTTTGAGGTGTGTGTGTGTGTGTGCATGTGTGTGTGTGTAGTGTTGGTGCGAGTATGTGTGTGTCTCAGAGGTGCTGGGTGTCACTGTGTATGGAAAGTCCAGTCCTTGGTGTGTTCCGGCTCGCCTACACTTGGCTCAGGAAATGAGCGCGGCCGTTGTCCTCCAGGCGGCGGGTCATGATCTCGCAGCCGGTCTCCGTCACAAGCAGTGTGTGTTCGAACTGGGCCGAGCGCTTCCCGTCTCTGGTGACCGCCGTCCAACCGTCGGGCCACGTCTCGTCTTGCCATCCACCTGGGAGAAACACACACACGGCTTCCGCTTACACACAATCCATGTAACAGAGGTGTGGAGATGCAGGATTGATTTACTGTTTCACAGACGATTTACTCCACACTGTTTACTTGCATGTTTAATTTTCATTGCATGTAATATTATATATATATGATATAATAATTTTATGTAACCACTCATGCGAGTCCCATCCATTATTCCTACCGAGGCCTGTCGACTCACCTTCACATATCATGGGCTCAATGGTGAACACATGGCCGGGCTTCATGACTCCAACCGCTTTGTTTTCTGGGGAATGAACGGACTCATTCGTCACCCTGTTACAGTTGATACTTTACAAATCGAGCTGCGTCTCTCGTGCAGGTACGAGGCTACTCACTGGCATAGTGTGGCACGTTGGGAGCAGTGTGGAACAGTCGGTGGATGCCGTGACCACAGTAGCTGCGCACCACAGAGAAACTGCTGGCCTGCGCGTGCTTCTGGATGATGTTGCCCAGCTCTCTGTAGCGGATGCCAGGCTTCACTGGGAGGACAGAGGAAAGCATGAGGGTTTATAGCCTTCCTTGAAACGAATTACTACCAAAGTGCAGTGAAAGTGTTAAAGTGTCTGCATTGGTGCAAGAAACGTAAGGCGGAGCTCCTACCAGAGTCGATGGCTTGCATAAGGCATTCATACGTAGTCTCAACCAGCTTCTTCCCTCCTTCATCCACCTCTCCGACATAAAAGGTTTCATTGAGGTCTCCATGGAAACCGTTGTGGTAGACAGTGATGTCCACTGCGTGACGGTCAGGAGACGAGCATGTCAGTGTTACGTGACAAGAGGATTTTGATGAATTTCAAACACAAAGAGAAGGAAACCTTAAGAAGAATCTGCTGTGAGCATTTGTTCAATGTTTGAGCCACACAAAAACATCCTTTTATAAAACTGCTGATGATGGGAATTTCTATTGAGAGTGAACAAACCGGGACCTTTTTCATTTAAGGAGGAGAGAACCTGACTGGCCAAGTCCCACCGGTAAAAGGTTAATGAAACTATTTGTCTTGTCAGAGCATGCGGCGGGAGAAGAGTTGCTGACAAGTTCTCCATCAGACGCTCTGAGGGGAGTGTTTAACGGCAGACGTCGTCTAAGCAGAAACATTCATAGAGAATACAAGATGCAAACGCCTGCTGGCAGCATCTCAGGATGACGGTGCTGCTGTGGCTGCTTCTATTTGGGACTTGGTTTGGCATTCAAACACAAGATATTGAGTAAATGTGGTTGTTAAAAAACCAAGTGAGAGGCGGTGTTCCATTGATCAAACCATAAGGGAAGTCAAGACTCTCAATGCGATTACATAACTCCTCATTCATTTATTTTCTGCCAATTAAAAAGAATTTAATCTCAGATCAGTTAAGAGGATGAAAGACGAGTCAACGATCCTGCCGTGCTCTTACCGTTGAGGATATCCCCGTCTTGTAATGGTCTTCGGTCTGGGATTCCATGGCAGATGACTTCATTGACAGATGTGCAGCAGGATTTGGGGAAGTTGTAGTAGTTGAGAGGGGAGGGGTAACAGTTCCTTGCTGTACAAGCCTGAACAGACGCAACAATTGAGGGACATTTGATGAACGTTTTCACAATGTTTCTCAGAGTTAAAGCTTTCTATTTGTATCGTTAGAAGCTTTAAGACCGGTGTGTGTGTGTTTACCAGGTGCACGGCGTGGTCGATCTCTTCTGTCGTAACACCTGGTTTCACCATCACGGCTGCAATGTCCAGGACTTCTCGTGCCAGCTGCGAGTGACAATTTACAAACCAACACATGATGAATGGATAACTAACACCCACTACGGCAACAGACAGTCACTACGATCCAACACCAGAGGAGGATTTCAAACGTTACCTTGCACACCACTCTCATTCCTTCGATATCCTCGGCACAAAGTATTTTGATTTGTGACGTCCCCTTCAGAAACTGCTCGGACTCGGAGACCCCTGAGGGAGGCAAACAATGAGACAGCTGGAATCATCGACTTGTCAATACTGAGTGAAGATGAAGTGCTGACCCAAACAGGACCTCACAATACAGCTGCTGCCAGTCAATCAATTTCAGACCATGACAGCTGGATTTAAAATATCAAAATCAATATTGGTTTCCTCCTAACAGGGATGGTTTGAGAGAAGGGGGGGGGGGGAGGTAGCAGCAGCTAGGATTTTGGAACAACATTTTCATATCAGGTATAGCTGTATCTGTACCTGATGTGGCGTCTGCCTTCCTCGAAGCTTCAACAGATCAAACAGACATTTTAAAGAACAACTGCACACCAGCTGACCAGCCGTCACTCACTCAGATCAAGCCTACACTCAGCATAAGCCATGATTAAAGTCCAACACCGGGCTCGGCAGCTCAGCTGTCCAAAGACCACGCAGTAGTTATTGGTTTTACTATTTTTGATCCACTTCTCATTGACAGACGTGGGCTTGAGGAGAGTTAACGATGGTCAACCCTTGGCAATAATGAGTCACCTGCAGGGGGGGGAGGAGCAGCAGCTCCGGACCAGCTACCCTGCAGAGGAGACCCATTCATGCCACATGGATCTGCCAGCTCACGCTAAGGAAGTTAGCAGGTGTTTATTTTGAGTGTGGGCCAGTTTGTTCAGATCACCTACAGATTACACCTTTTGACCTCATGTGTGTTAGATCATAACAAGTGGAATCAAATATCATATAACAGATTATATCAAAAACTAACCAGACAAGAATTAAATGTTACAAGGTATTGATATCTAGCCAGTAAAATGTTGAAGAAAGACTGTTTGTGTGTTGCAGCTGTTGAACTGTTTGAAACGTGTCACTTCAGCATTGTCTTACAGTCGGAATCCCTCATCAAAGCCCCTCTTCTTGATGTTTTATTCATTTCACTCTTTTCTATTATTATCACCCTCTCTTGCATACATTACATACATCGCATTGGTTCTTTCATTATACAGCCGAAATTCATACAGAACCCTAAAGGCCTCTAGCGGTGCGGTGCTATACTTCAGAGACTCCACTACAGCTGCAGCTCCTAAGCAGACGATGACACTCACACTGGTGACTCAGAGGAACAGAGTGGGATTGTTGTACGGTGAAACGCACAAGCACACATCGTCACTCAACTATCAGAAACAGAATTTACAATATAATTCAACTAAACATTCAACAAGGTTGATTATTTTTAACTTACAGGACACCAGTATCTTAATATTGTTTGGTCAAAGCACTGGAGTCATCAGCAATTCACTGATCTATAATTTATGAACTCAACAAGATGATTGCTGAATGAACATGAACAGTTGCCTAGCAACACAGACTTTAGACAGGTTCCGTGCGAGTCAAATACAGCCGTCCTTCTGACCCACGGTGTCCGCAGTGTGAGTGCAACGATCCATTAAACTTACTTACACTTTGAAACAGCTGCTCAAAAAAAAAAGAAGAAACACAGGTTGAGAAAATGGAGGCATAAAATTGTCTTCATTGTCACTTAACAGATACAACATTCACTGTTTTATATCATTATAAAAGAACACTGGATGGGACATCAGCTCAATCACACTGCTCCGTTAAGAAATATCAGCATATAAAAACAGTCCTTTAGTCCCTGAAGAGAAATCACACGAGAAAGGGCACCGTAACCATGACGACCCGAGTATGGATCTATGTAGTCAGATGACAGTGAACCAGAGGTTGCCATGGTTGCATACTCAATGATCTGCCTGGAGAAATATATGTAAATAAGCCGGGTTACAACTACAAGAAACTGATAATTAACAATGAAGAAGAATAGAAACCACAGTGTGACAGTGGACTAACTGCAGGATGAGAAGTTGTTCAAAGAAAATTCAGTGGTTACTGGATGATTTTAATCCCATTGCATAAGATTAAACCGACTGGAGGATATAAAGAGATCCAAGGTGGCCAGTTACCTCACATAAAAACAGCTGGAGTTCAATTAAAAACCCAACTGTGCATTGTAGCACTGAATAGAATTACATCTGGTGATGGGCCTGCTGGTACGGAGGAGCCAGCGGAGAATAAACAGCTCAGGACATTCATCGTCAGCCACTTGCTCAAATCCTATTATAACAGGTCGGACGCACAAAGTCATCTGTGGGCTTCTGGTTATAAAGACTTTGTCTCCTCTTGCGGTCTAAGAATAAAAATACTGTCTGAAACATTTGCCTAACTGGGCAGAATGAAGAGAAGTTTTTGTGAGTGCAGTGTCCACCGATGTGACGGTCTTAATCAATTATGCCAATTAAATTCATATGATGATTTGCATTAAATGTGTTTCATTTCTCCTCAGTGACGACGGCCCCGCCCGGGCAGGCGGACCGCGAGACTCAGGACGTTTGTCCCTACAAATGTGCTGAATGGGCTCAGCTCAGTTTGGTTCTGGGATGTTTGTACCTTCAGCTTGAAGGTTCGTCTTTAAAGTGATGAGACGCTTTTATTGAGTTGATGTAACGGCCGGCCCATCTGAGACACACTCATGTTTGAGGGGAAGACGAACGGTCGTCACGGGTTGGACGCAGTCGGCGAAGTTTGAATATCAAGATTAAAGGTTGGAGTTATAATTTAATCAATAGATTAAACATGTCTTAGATTAGATCATGTTGTGATTCTGATTCATTGTGCAGCCCCAGCTGCTGCCCTTTGTTACATCACCTTTTACAATCCCCAAAGTATTTAGAGAAAGGAGAACACTGCTTTGGATACCTGGACTGATGTTGTGATCGGTACTATTTGGTATGAATGTGCAGTTGTTTGACAGAAAACAAGTCGTATTGATATCGATTTCTTTCACGTTTATACAGCATCATCATATTCAGTATCTAGTAGTAGCAGCTGTATACCCTTAACAAGGCCCCTGCTTGACCGTCTCCAACTTAGTGAGACAGAAAGACGTCTCATGGCTTTGAAAGAAAAGACCGACCAACTGGAAACATTGTGGGACGTGTAATTAAACTGGTAACATACTCTACAACAGCAAGAAATAACAAGCCAGGAAGACACGCCTGTCACAGAATACTGCCTCGGTCTGCCAACTCTTTCTGGCAGTGCTAATTTATTAAATGTCATGTTCGCCATGTTGAAAATGAATTGTTGCATTCCCCCCCCCGATTATCTGGACTTTGGATTTATTACTTCACCCTGACCGGAGAAATACGGGTGCAGAGAGGAAAAAACACAACATAGCACAGTGACGGCGACACAAGCTGCAAGTGGAGACAATCCAATCACGGTTAATAGATAGAATGTTTGATGGGCTTCTCATTTGATTATCAAATTCCAATGTTGGTGCTGAGAAAGCAACTCCTGCTTAAGTTTCAATTGTTGGGTCTCTCATCTTTTACTCTACTGGAGAAACATGTTCCTTTTATTATTATATTGCTCATCAATCATTATCACACAGCATGGTTCTTACTTAATAGCCAGTTGGATGATAAGATAGATAAACAAAATAATAAAGGTTTTGGTAAAACTGAAGGCTCAACAAGTGTTAGATCTGAGGATGAATCATTAAAATCAAAAGGGACGTATCCTTATAATAGCATAACACTGCTGAGAAAACACTAGAAAAATAACGACAGGAAATTCTGATAGAAGGCAGAACATTGCGAAAATCAATGACCTTGTTCTCACTAAATACTGCGAGTCGTACCTACGAGTCATTTGACCCCCGCACATGAGGAAATAAGGGTCCAGGCTGAAAAATACCAGACATCACTGGATTTGGCTGCTTCAGAATAAAAGCTTTTACGTTCCCAAATAATGGAAATCTTGTATTTTCTTGGTGCTTGTTAAGTGTTAACAAGATTATCAGTAATCCTCCTAAGTGGATGATGAACACATTCAATGTAAAACACATTTGCTTGGGAGGGAAGCTTAATTACCTCTGGGATGCTCGGCATAGTCAGGTCTTTGGATGTCACCGGGCACATGCCTCATGGGAGTCTACATCGATGGCAAAGAAGAGGACAGACAGGTTACATGAAGTAATACAATTGTATGAGGAAAATATTCTAAAGCTCTCCACTATTTCAAAAATGTGTTATTGTTTGGTCTGTCTGTCATTCCATAGTGCAGCACTAGCAGGCAGCTTTCATATAACCAGTAAGCAGTGAGACGCATCGATGCAGCCAACACTCACAGGCACTGTAGTGACTCACCGGGAGACTTACAGCCAACAGAACACACAACGGTCTGAAAACTTTGTTCCCGGGATAAAGGACAGGATTACATTTCAAAAACTAGAGGAACACACTGTAAAGCCAAAGCAAACTTTCAAAAAATTGCTTACTTCGCCATCTTAAAAAGGGACCAAACATGTAACAGGTTTTTTCCGTGCTTTATACGCCCCCCCCCCCCCCA
>CAAKHC010004053.1:0-10855 GCA_901007825.1 Macroramphosus scolopax | reverse complement strand
TAATACCCCCCCCCCCCCCCCTAAAGCTTCATGAAAATAGTCCTGGTAGTTACTGCATAACCCTGCTGAATGCCAGACAGACAGTCAGGCAATCCAACAGATGTTGGGGAGGTAATTAAATGGTTAAACATTAAAAACAGTTAACACAGTAAACACACAACTTACCAATGGGTAGTGAGGGTGAAGTTTCCCTGTGTAGCGGTAGCCTGGCCACGGGTCTGTGTTGATGTCGTTCTCCACACAGTTCTTAGATTCATTCTGGTTCTTGTCCTCCTCTAATGAAAAACAACACACATTCTTTAAAGCATCTGGTACCACACTGTCCAGTTCACATTCAGGTTTCATTAATGCTTCACTATTAGTCTCTAAAACAGACTTTTCCATCTGCACAAACAACCTAAATACTGTCTTGCGATTGAGACCACCAAACTACATTCATCTATACCTCACACTGATCATTACTTACTTGCTTTTTTGTGCATCAACTTGTGAGACACCCAGCTCCCTTTGAAACATTCCTGAAAAGCAAAACAGAGAAAAAACATAAAAGATGAGGTCAAATGAGAGACAGACGAAGCAATCTATTATTGATGCAGTGCAAAAGTGTACAAGTGTATTGTTCACATACAAAATCGTGGAATTTGCTTGGATACACAAGTCATTCAATTTAAACTAAATATGTTGCCACAAATAAAACAATCTAATGATCATGTTCTTGATGTTGAGTATCTGCCAATGATTGTAATACTTGTCATTTCCCTGACAAACAAAAGCAGCAAATCCTAACACCCCAGAAGCTCCAACCAGAGGCCCACTGGAATTTTGGTCACTCACTCTGCAGTTTATTGGGATTTTAAATAATGTTCTTGTCCTGTACAAGAGTTAACAGCAGAGAGGAGAAACAGTGTCAGGTTGCGCAGCCAAAACTGCAATCACAGCAAAGGCCCCTGGGGTCAAATACCTTGGTGTTACCAGCGCACAATATCTGCCTCTCAACCTAACTATTTATAAAGCGTTTGTCAAAGATCATTGCAAAGAAGATCTCGTTGACAGAGAGGGAATCACCCAAACTATGGTTATCTGTAGGTTAATATTGGTTTTTACTAATAAAGACTTTCTCATTGTGTCAGTGTCTGCTGCAAGACAAGACAGCATCCAAAAAACTCACATGTGACTGGCACCACTTGATACAAGCCACCTGCATATTTTAGTGCCAGAAAACTACTGACAAGAGGTCTGTCAGTGTGCTTGACATACTGCTCAATGGATATTTTATAAGTCAAATGATAGGTTTCTTCTCTGGGTCAAATTCAGACAAAAACAAATTGACTCAGAGTTTGGTCAGAGGAAAGGAAGTGGGTCAAACATTGTGGCACCTCGCATCTCATTTAAGCTAGTCTTATGTGCAGCCTAACGTTACTAACTTAACATAGCTTGCACTAGTAGAACATATTAAGTCAACATATTATCTCATACACACTATTGGCAATAAGAACAAGACGTATACTTAAGCTTTTTTATTTTTGGCCCAGTGTTAACTATTTCATTCACTTTAGCTAAGCAGACAAGAGTTAACTTAGCTACCTAACGTCTTCCCTTCGGCCTGCTGTCACTGAGTTAGCATTAGTTAAAATCTCTGTCTGCATGAATCATCTTCTGCAATCTGTAACGTTACAACATTACACAGTATGGACACCTTTAACAACTTTAAACAAACACGTTATTAACTGTTTAGCAGGCGGCTAACGTCAAACGTGTCTAGGTTAGCTAGATGGCACTTAACGTTAGCAGCCTCGTGAGTGGGCCTTGGTGCGTGGCTGCAGCGGACATTTAAGCCGGACGAGTCGAGGAAATAGCACTACCTGTGAACAGAAATAGGAGCCTTGAATACCAAGCTTGATACATGTGGGACACTGAAGTTTGGCGTCCTTGTTGCAGCCCTCTGTCTCACACTCCCTTCTATCTTCGGTGCTCGCCATGCCTTCGTCTGCAGGAGGGGTGGAGTCGCTGAGAGTCGTCCGCACTGCGCATGTCCGCGGCGGGGCCGTCACGTTGCACAGAGCCGCCCAATCAACAGAAACTTTCCTAACAGAGATTTGTAAGATGGCGGCCGCCGAACCGGTGAGCACTTTCTCTAAAAAAACATATGAAACATTTTGAGGGGGGCTTCTTGCTTTATCTTCAAGACGTCAACACGCGTAGTCCTCTATTTAACTTTAGTCCCTTAATGCAAATTGACATCTTTCCCACAGACTCTCGTGTTGTTTTGGCGTGTTTGAAGTTTGCCTGCTGTGCCACGACCGAGGCGTAACTTAACGTTAAAAGCTGCTCTGCCGATTTCCCAACTTTTCGGCTGTCGCGGTGGCTAACCGATTTACCGTTGACCGCTGCGGGGAGGGAAAGAAGTTCCGTGCCATTTCCGTAACTTTTGTGTGAAAATAAACACATGACAAACGACATTTCAATAACGGTACATGTTTTATGGACAATTAAAAATCCGCTCCCTGTCGACCGAATCGTGGCTAACGTTAGCTAAGTTTAACGCTACATTCTTTCAATTAACACACCGTTTTGTGTATGAAAGTCACGCCGAATTCAAGACGTTACATGTTTTAACTAAAAGCCTCCGCTGTCATGTTATAGCAGGTGTGTCACTGTCTTATAACTAAAGAAACATTGAATTAGCATCATGTCATTGAGAGTAAGGCAGTGTGTTTCCATTCACCAGCAAACCTCATAGGAATGAATGCGATCTTGGCTAACGTCAGCACTTAGATAACACTTTCCGCTGTTACAGTGAATAACGGTAATGTAGCCGTGGCGGTATGTTAGCTAGCCTGGCTCCAGAAACATCCCAGTGAAATGTGATCCAGATGTTCATATCGGGTTTCACCTGTGACGGCTTTGGTCCAGGAAGTTTATACATTCAAATGTATTCAAAGTACCTCATTATCTCATTAATAGGATAAAGAATCACTTATTTTTATCTTAAGTGATTACTAAGTTTAGATTTCAGTGCATTGTGAACGTCATTGTTGAAGATTTCACTCAGTTAACTTTCTCAACACCTGGAAACCATATCACTTAAGTTCATACAGGACAATTTATTCAGAATCAGAATCAGAATCAGAAAACCTTTAATGTCTCACGACGGAGAAATTTACACATTACAGTAGCAAAGGGGACAGTGCACACATCAAAGAGCATTTATCAAACAAAATAAGTAATAAGAAACAAGTGAAGTAATAAGTAAACAAATGAATAAGTTAGTACGTTGTGGAATTGCACATAGATTATTGCACATCAGTTTGTGTATGTAAGTTGTTGCCTACAGTTATTGCAGTTATTGTAAGTTATTGCCTACAGTTATTGCAGTTATTGCATACAGTGTTTGCAGTGTTTGGACTTGTTTTAATCAACACTGGGTATGTAAGAAAAATAAAACGTACTTTCTTCTTTCCATGTATATATATATATTCTTCTTTCCATGTATATATATATATATATATATATATATATATATCTTCTTTCATTCACTGTTCTTTAGGAAAGCAGTCCAAGTCCCACCTTGCCTGATGAAGATGTAGCAGAAGAAACTAGCCAGGAGATCGTGAGCCCAGAGGCCTACATCAAACACCCGCTGCAGAACAGGTGAGGGTCTGCATCTCGACATGATATATTTCAGGCTAGTCCATTCATCAATTTCCTGATAGAACTAAATGCTTACATTTAAATTCAACAGAGATGTGAATGTGATAAAGGGTTAAACAGGAAAGCCAAACTCCCCAAATGCCAGAAATAAAAAGTTCCTCCCTAAGAATTTTTTATCTTTATATTTTAGCCTTCTATTAACATAGATCTGCATATATCTTAGGGGTGCAGAAGTCTGGAACACCCTGTAGAGGTTCACCACAGGGACAGTACATCCAGACATTGAAATGTGTTTGTAGAATAAAAAGGAATGCAGAAATGTGCTGTAAACTGAAGCCTCAGACAGACTATATGCGGTACATCTGAAGGGACTATTGTCAGTTAAAAACACCTCCGGCATCCACTAATAGACCAGCTACCTAAGTGACTTTATAAAAGCTTAAACAGTCGCACATATTTTATTCTTAAGCCCAAAGGCCGCTGCCGAGCCACAGGAAGATCCAGGCATCAAGAAAGTATGACACGACGTCACGATTAATTGGGCCCCAAGAGTGGGAGAATGATTTACTGCACAGTTTGTGTCAGGTGCATCCATACGTCCCTTGTTTTCAAGGAAGCTCAATGGCTTTCTGTGACTTTTGTTTATATGGTGTTTAATTAGGGGCTTGTTGCATTTATGCACATTCTCATTTCTTATTCTTGTCCCAACAGATGGTGTCTTTGGTTCTTCAAAAATGACAAGAGCAAAACATGGCAGGCAAACCTGCGGCTCATCTCTAAGTTTGACACGGTTGAGGACTTCTGGGCGTAAGAAGCAATAAATCTCTAACTATCATTTTGTTTAGCAGGAAAATATCATGACGGTATGTTTTGTTGGAGCTCGTTTTGCTAATTCTGTGCTCTGTTTCAGTCTCTACAACCATATCCAGTTGTCAAGCAATCTCATTTCAGGCTGTGATTACTCCCTTTTTAAGGTACATTTGATTTATTTATTTAAAAGTACAGCGAGTGAAGTCGTTTTACTCTGTGATTTAGAGACTTTGCTTGTTAATATTGGTAAAAAACAGTCGTAATTTTTGAGACATCAGGTTAGGCAATCTTAAATCCACATGTGGCAGCTGATCTCATTAACATTCCGGAAATCGTTGGCTTTTGTTTAAAACCTACAACAGATGCATCAAATCTATGAAACCAATCAGAGTCCTAACAGTCAAGCAAAAGGTCAAAATGTGACCACAGCAGAATACAATAATCTTTTGCCAATCCGGAAAATACCAGACTGAACCATTGATGCAATCGTTCCAAGTGGAAAGAAGAGCGTTGTGACTTGACAAACGAAGACAGAGTGGATTTTTTTTTCTCTGTGTAAATCTGTCGACTGACTTAAAGCTCATCAGGCAAAGAGCTCATTAAACCAGATGTGATGGCTGGGAATGGAAGGAGAAGTGTGGGAGTGAGTTGAGTAAGGAAGTAATCCAACATGAACCGTTGGCTGGACAATCTGTGCCAAAGGCAACGAGACGTATTGTCTGAGTACAAATGTGAATCTCTAGTGTATGCAGAGACAAATGTTAACCAAATATTTAACAGTCTTGATACTTGTCATGTTCAGTATTCAGGCTTTAACTCCTAAGCAGATAAAAAGAATTTCCGCTGATCATTGAACAGTTAATTCTTGCAGGCAATGGTTGAAATCACACTGGAAAACACATTCGAACAAGACTGTTTTGACGTTTGGGGGCAATGGTTTCAGACGTGTACTGACAATTTGAACCACTGCTGCAGGATGGCATTGAACCCATGTGGGAGGACGAGAGGAACAAGCGTGGCGGGCGCTGGCTGCTCACACTCAACAAGCAGCAGAGGAGATCAGACCTGGACCGCTTCTGGCTGGAAACTGTACGTTTGGCTCGGCCTGCTGGTCCATGTATCCTACTTAATGTTGTTACTCAAACAAGTGATTCTATAATTTCTTGAACCGCCTCTCAATTTAGTACACTTGTTATGTCCTTGCAGTCATAATTGGTTCTTACACTCCCCTGTTATGTTTGTCACATTGTTGAAAGGGCTCATTACATTCTTTCATCGACTTGAGATCTGAACTGTGCAACAGATTGTTCAAAGAGTCTTTAATATTCTTGTCATCCTGCTGCACAAAGAATCTCCCGTACAAAGGATTTTCATGACATTTAGGGAAAAGCTGCTATTATGTTGACTGTGAGTCAACGAGGAGTCACAACTCGCAGTCAAACGACAGACAATGAAAACAGGCTTGCATGCTGTGAGTTGTCATGTGGTGTACTCTCTCGCAGCTCTAAAGGTCACTGAACAGGGACACAGACGATTCGCTATGACTCGCCGGTTAGCAAACAGCACTCACTGTACTGTCAATACTGTAGCCACTGGCCTCTCCCGGCTGTCGGGGGGATTCTTCACTTTGATTTTATGTTGATTTGGAAGAACATTCTTGATTTTCTAATGCACAGCTCTTGAGCTGTAATATTTGGTTATTGTTAAGACTGGCGCTTCGCCCTGATCACTGTAAACCACATCAGCTGGAACATGGACACGACACATGCCAATAGAACAATGTTGAAAATTCCAACTCATTAGATGCTATGAAAACTCTGCACCCTTTATATCAGGAGGCTGTAAATTAATGAAAACATTACTTATTCTGGCAGGAAAAAAAGGTGTCAGAGGTCAATGCAAACCATGTGTCCTTCCTCACTCGTTGGCAGGAGAGCTGCTTCACAGCGTTTCACTCAGTGCTGCTGCTGGTGGCAGGAAGCTGTATTGCAGCCGTACTCATAATAAAAACAGTCGATTGCGTCTGTATTTATCTGCCATGTTAATAAGTAGGAATTCCACCATAAATTACCTGCAATGTTTCCCAAAACACAGAACTCATGTGATGAAATGAGCCCCATGCAAACTGGCATCTCAACTGGTGTATTCCTCATTCTTGAATATGCCCCCCCCCCCCCTTCTCAGTTTAGTAGATGAAAAGTAAGTCAAATTTCAGCTGAGCAAGATCTTCTTTGGTTTGCTAACGTTACAGATGATTAGATTTCTGTGATCAAAAGTCTTGGAATGTGTTTTGTGACCTCACAATAAATGTTCTGACCATAACGGAACAATTCATACAGTCGTTATGACAACAAAGAAACGTCTATTATGATAAGTGACAACATAAACAAAAGGTTAACCTCATTGTGACACCTTCATGTCCAGCAAGTAGAGTTTTGTCGGAGGCATACCGCCGTGGAATTGTAATTCTATGTATTCCTCTCATCACTTCTCCAGCTCCTGTGCTTAGTTGGAGAGGCCTTTGATGACCACAGCGACGAAGTCTGTGGAGCCGTGGTGAACATCCGCACAAAGGGAGATAAAATCGCCGTATGGACATCCGATTTCGAGAACCGCGAATCTGTGACACACATAGGGTGAGCAGTCCTTCTGTGTCAGCGGAAGTACTTGCATCTGTTAGTATCTTCTCGTCATCCCTTTACTCTGTCATGTTCCTGTCAACAGGAGAGTCTACAAAGAGCGCCTGGGGCTCCCCTTGAAGATGACCATCGGCTACCAATCTCACTCAGACACAGCTACTAAAAGCGGTTCAACCACCAAGAACAAGTTTGTGGTTTGAGAAATGCCTTTCGTGCCTTTTCCATCTTCTTGTCTTATCTTATCTGTTGTTGGTGCGTATGTTTACGTTGCTACAAAAGACTCTGCGGAATGCAATCTGGAAGAAAAAAAGACTAAACGCTAAATGTTTCCATAACCTGCCCGGGACTTGGACCAGAGGAAAAAACACACATCTAACAGATGAACATGCATCTTCCACAACACTAACAATGAGAGGTATCGATAGTGGTTGTTATATAGAGTGCTTCAAAATCTATTACAAATTGTGTTGATTTTATTTTTAAAGGCAGGGAATCCTATAATGCAAAAAAAAAAAAAAAAAGTACATTTCTCTCCCTTTTATCTACAGCATCAGTGATTAGCTGTAATACATTATGACATATATCCTTTTAATTTATTGTACTAATTTGCCTGCATATATCTTAGAGTAGGGGTTTGTTTTAACGCTTTCTTTGCCCTGACCTGTTGCACGTAATCAACCTTTGTAAAAGTATTTCATGACTCATATTTTCTTGAGTGTTAATGTAATTAAAACGTTGGTTTTTGCAATTATTAGCAGTTTGAATTTCTTTGCAGCTTCTAGTTGGTACATCCTTTGGGATAATGACTCATTAGATGAGCGGTGGTACTGTGTTATAGGATATCGATTTATGAGCGATTGAACTGCAGGATGAGGACGTCTGCAAACCAATGCTTTGTTACTTGACTGTTTATGGTAGATAATGCTGTGGCCCTCTACCACCGGTCTACATTCCCTCTGTATGAAACTGATAGAGAAGAAAGAATACATAGAGAGACAGTGAAGGGTTTTTACTATTGCCAATAGCTATTGTGAAATTACAGCCCCCTCCCCATCACCCTGAGATCCTCTCAAATGTCAGTATGAAATGAATTTTGAAAGAGAAGGTTATTTTGAGCAACATGACTTCCATCTCAGTTCACTGCTACCGGAGCTTCTTTAAAAATGTCACTTCAACATGACAAATGTCATCACGGTCTCCAGAATCCGCATTCTTTAAGACAGAAGCCGAGCCGTCTTCAGTTAGATCCTCTTTGATCTGACAGAGTGTTAAGTGACTGGAGGAACATTCATTTTGTTCTCACTGAAGTTGAAGACGTGGCCTATAAAGGTCAGCAGATCTCCTATGTAAAGTCCTTGTCAAGCTAATTTTCACGGAGCATGATAAGGACAGTCGGACCAGACATCAGTGGGAACACAGATTCATATGAAACCATACAGACAATTCAATTCTCCACCCAGCTGCTTGATATCAGTCATTGGAAATTGATGTTTGGTGTTGCCATACACCTATTAAACCATTTCAGACTATAACATATTTCAATTAAACCCGTTTAACACATTTCTCACATTTCGGAGGAGAATAAGTTTAATTAGACAGCAACACTCTGTATGTATTTTGTGTGTAAAGCTTGAAGGGGGATTTCAGGGCAGTCGATACAAGCAGAAAACATCCGTGAGTGTTGATATTTAACTTCAAACATATGTGTATAATATAGGGCGTATGTTGCCAGCATCTATAATTAGGACAATATATTACAAGGAGAGGATCTAAGCCAAGGCCTTTTGTGGAGCGCAATGTTTTATCAGTTTACCATTCTGAAGCTGGCTCATCAATTTCCCCAGGGCCTGTCCGGGCGCTTATTTCCCTCCCAGTTGTGCAGGGATCAATGGCTGGATTTGTTACCCCAGATTAAATAAATGAAGAGGGTAATCACACAGGCTGTTATCCTACTCAGTGGCCTTGATTGAGGATGCTTAGATTATTGTGAAAGCCTGGGCACCTACACTTAACATTATGTAGAAGAACCATCCGCATGTGAACACACAACAAGGTCAAACAGTGCAAACATTGTACACAATGTTTGGTCTTTGGTATTGATCCAAACTCCCTGTACACCTGTCTGAGACAGTGCTGCCTATACAGCCCCACTCTTGACAGTCAACGAAGAACAGTGTGTTCACAGTGCAGTGTAGCATTGATCACATCATTATATTGATCACCTCCGACTACCACCTAGTTTCCTGTGTGAGATCCTGGGACTGCTCTGCCAGCCAGGCAGAATGTTTGGAGCCTTGGGCCATTAGAAGACGCCACAGCAATGCCCCGAAAATGTTGCAACGTAAGTGAACGCAACACTCTACCACTTAAACAACCAGTAGAAGATTTGTAATGACGCCTCAGCTAGAAACGTCCCTACAGGGGTCCCGATGGCATCCCGATGGCATCCCAGGAAACAAGTTCATCAAACGTAATTTTCCACCAGGTTGTGAAAAAAGGAAATAATGAATGAATGTTTACAGCAGCTCCCTGCCTCTTCTCCCTCCTCATCAATACTTTGGCTTTTTGGGGGGATATTAGCTTTTTCTTGTCACCGGCTTCCAAAAACCAGTTCAATTATGCAGTGTGATTATAATTTAAGCTTCCTCTCGGAGCCTCCTCTCCCTCAGATGCCCTTCTTTTCCACCGTGCTGCTGACCTGATGTTGAACCATGCTGAGCACAGTTGAAATCACCACCACATAATATCTAATATTCCTATAGTTGTATGTGTATATTATATATATATATATATATATATTATATATCAAGGAACTTTTTCCCAAAGAGATTCGTGTTTATGGCATTAGTGAGTCATTAGTGAGTATTGATTATATTCCTAATGGGTTTAGCTGTTTGCATTGTTTTAAGAAATAAATCATAGAATGGGAGGATCTTTAGATCTCGCATATAAGCAGCATTTATAGAATTTGTTGGGTATTGATGAGACATTTAAACACTAGCGCTGCGAGCAGCATTGAAACTGTCACGGGGAGGCAGAACGACAGTGAGCGAACCCAGATGCAGAACACAGACCAAGTACACGTCTAGGAATTAACTTAAAGTGTCTTTAATATCAAACTGAGATACAGGCTCCAAAAGCCGAAGTAAAAACTGAAAATCACCACACGTGGTCCAATGGTGCAAAAAACAGAAAGCAGTCCTCCAAGTAGATCTCCGGCGTGGAAGGCTGACAGCAGTCCTAGCTGTACCAGCATGTACACTAGTTGGAAAATATCACCGAGCACCGGGTGCTGTCACAGCCAGGTAGAAGTAGCCAGTCAGCTGATTGCAGGATGGGAGACAGCCAGGTGATTGCAAAAACACGCCTCCCCACAAGAACAGTGCAACTCCAACCTAATGAACAAACAAGCAGAAGTTAAAGACACAGGGCAGGCCAGCTGCCATGACAGAAACGGGCCCTCGCACACGTGTCGGGGCGTGCAGCAGTCGCTGTATTGTAATCACCTTCAGGTGCGTCATTATTTGAACATAGATTCTGATCAAACGTGAGGTGTCAGAAAGATCTGTGCATGTGGAGCTGAGTTACAGCAGTCGTGTTCTTCATGGTGAGATCACTGAATCCGCAGCCCCGCCCCTTCCAACACGTGTCATCAGAACACACTCCATCCTCCAATATGCATCATCAAGGTGTTAATTCCGGTCATCCCACTCCGTTCAGTACATCATATAAATCAATACATCAATATTTCTTAT
>CAAKHC010004052.1:5476-22428 GCA_901007825.1 Macroramphosus scolopax | reverse complement strand
AATACGTCAAGTGGGAGGCGAGGTGTCTGTTAAACTGTGATAGTTATTATTTGTCTGTTTATCAGTGTGTGTGTGTGTGTGTGTGTGTGTGTGTGTGTGTGTGTGTGTGTGTGTGTGTGTATGTGTGTCGGTGGCATGCAGATGTCTGACAGTCCTTTCTGAAACCCTGCAGGCCTCCTACGGTCTGGGACAGAAGACAACCGCAAGTGGGAGGTATCACGCACATGCACACACACACACACACACACGAACACACGTACACACACGCCATATCACACACTCACTGATAAGGTTTGATAAGGTTTTCAAATGCCACGTTTATAAAGTCATTTCTGTTTTCTTGAGACAAGTGAGAAAAGCCAACAGATAACAGGTTGTCTCACCAGGATTGAACAGTGAGGAGAAACACTCACAGTTTGCATTATTTCGTTTTATTTTAAAGAAGTAGTAGGCGTGTTCCCACACACACACATCCCTCGTGACCGGATCATTTGAAGACTAACATTAGTCACATTACCGGCAGGCTACGTTCACATCACCAGCCACATTGTTCACGTATTGTGATTGCATCTGTCAAAAAATTCACATTAGACCTGAGATACTTGATGGATTTATGCTCTGTGGGACGGAAAACAGTATCGGCTGTTTGCAGACTTGCATGATGATCATGTGTATATACAAAAAGCAAGATGGATTCCAATCCATGTGTGACAGTGACTCAGATCAGACTGATAAGATCTGATTTCTGTGTGAACGCAGGCCTGGAAAAAAAAAACTGATATTGTGACACATTCAATTAGAGTAGCCAAAGATTGTTGGACTGTATATTTAATAATGAATAAGCAGTGTTTAAAGCCTGAATCTTGAAGTATTCTAACAGGTCTGGTTTCGGTTCGGCAGAGACGGTTTGATGATCATCCCAACCGACCTTTCAACCTTTCACATGGATAATTCTGCATCGTACAAACATGCTCGGTGAGTTAAGAGCTCTGCAAGATGTGAAAGTAGATGGCGGCGGATTGTTTGATCATACAAAGGCCCTCTATGAGCCAGTGACTCTCATTTGTAAGGCAGACGTGCGATAAAAGCTCCTCCGCTTTAAAGTACATCCGCAATGATTTCCATCCTGAACCAAAGGGGTTTGTTTGTTTTTCCAACTTTTCTCCACCAGAATTGACGAACCCCGGCCAACCCAGTGACCACCAAAGTGGTTTAATTGGCCAATGTGGACTTCTCAAAGAGCTCTACTGTGGCTCTCCTCAGTCCGTCCTCCGGAGTAGCTGTGCGCAATTTACTGAGTGTGTGTTTTCATACAATAAGCTGACAAGACACAATAACCTTTTCTTTTCTCCCTTGCAGGTTGCAGCCCTGCTGTGCAGCCCGGACGGCCACACACGACGTCTCCTTTCAACTCACCGACGGCAGATAACCTGTCATGGAAATGATCTAATGTCAAAACTTGTCTCTTAAATTATCGAGTCACTACTTCCTCTCCCTCCCTCTCTCTCTCTTGTTTCCGTCAGCTGGAGGATTTGTCCGCAATTTAAACAAGAGCAACACTTGACGGCAGGTGACAGAGAGTCGTGCTTTATTTTCGTTTTTGCTAAAACACACGGCTTCGTCTACATGTCGTATTCTGTATTAAGAAAACCCCAGCAGATCTGCCAGCCTGGTGTCTGTCTGTCCAGCACATCCTTCACTTTCCCTGCAGCAATTAACAAACACAAGAAAACCAAGTTTAAAACTCACATGGTTCGAAAACCCCTTTGTGTTAAATGTGTGTGTAAGATTTTATGTGCATGTTGATTTGAGATAATGAACATTATAAGACGTTCCGGTTCAGGTGCACGATGAGTCACCGAGGGCTGCTGTAAGAATGACACAGCTTCCTATGAATAAGAGGCAGATCAGATAAGAAGCAGGTCGTCCTGTGATCGCTCGGCACATGGTCTCCACACTTCGTGCCTGGTTTCCTCTCACCGCGCGGTGCGACGGGAACACACACGCCTGCTGCAGGGGGAATCCGTCACCACCAAACTGTTTCTGATGAACAAACAGGTGATCGGTGGTCGAACGCTGTGCGTGTTCCAGGAATGTGACTATATCTGAGCCCATAAAAACACGACATATTTACTCAACTTCAAGGTGTTTTTTCTTTTCTTGTCAACTTCTGAAAAACAAAACTGAGAAAAGGTTTTGTGGTTTCAGGCGAGATGTGTATGACACGAGGAACTGGTATTGGTGCACGCTGACATTTAACATATTCAGTGTGTGTTTGTATCGAGCCAAATAAAGCCCCCGCACTCCTGTCACCTGAACTCTCTGCACTTTATACGACTGGTTGTCTTCTCCTGCTCTCGCCTGATGCAGCAGCCGTGTGGAGGCTCCTCATCCGTGCATCAATTAAAGCAATCTGGCAGATTAACGTAACAAAAATAATAATTAGATCTCAGCAAATCAGCCAAACCATAAATACAGTATCGCTTAACTCTGCTCTGTCACGTCATCATATGAGAAGCTTTTACCTTGAATTATATAAATTAGCCTGCTGGCTCTATTTCACCTGCCAACAGAGGCAAGAAATCCACATCTAAAGAGTTTCTGGTAAATATTCCAGAGCTGCTTATTTGCACAGGCAGAAACAGGGTGAGCTGTCTGCTAATTAAAGCAAACGATCACAGGCCACGCCCACCTGTCGTGAAGGCCACGCCCACCTGTCGTGAAGGCCGCACTAACAGTGAGTGCAACATCGGGAAATGCAGAGACGTAAGTTACATTTCAACGTTCCTCCGTGAGTCTGTGCTGAATGACAGTCAGCTGCTGTGGTCACAGTTTGTCTTGGAATTTCCAAGCTTCTGCATTATTTCTGTATCTTTACGCTGCCTGACCGTCTGATACTCTGAGAGCAAAGGGTCTGTAGATGGAGGACTGGGCGGCTCCACTTCCTCTCCCTGCGTGACAAGAGAGCAAAAACATGCCTGATACCAGAGAAGCAGTATTTTTCTAAAATGATGCAATTTCGTGCAGTAGTGTCGAGGTCCCGCCCACCTCAATCACAAGTCATCAGTTTGATGTAAAACAAGTTTAAAACAGACAATCATGGAGGCGGGAAGCTGAAGTTACATCTCCTCTCAACTTTCTTCTTCTCAACTCCCAAGCAGAAGTCTGTTGACGTCTCAGCAACTATTGTAACTTCCCTCAGAGCAGCTGTCAATCATGACGTCACCTCCCTTTTTATAGCATCCAACAACTAATTAAAACCAAAGGTGAAAAATGAAAACTTGAACATACATCGTGTAATAACAGCTTACTAAAAAGACAGAAACCATGTTAAGGTCAAATATATGTGATGTGTACTTCGAGAATTTAGTTGGCCCAAATCCGATCAGCTAACATGAAGGGGGCGGGACTTATGACTTTTCTACGACCAGCCACTGGGGGACGAACAAGGTCGTTTGGCTTTTTTTGGGGAGCTAACATGGTGTTGATCAGTATTATACGTCTATAATTGGGAGGAAACATGCAGGCAAGACTGAAGCCTAAAAATACTCTAACACAAAAAATAAGAAAATAAATAATCATATAATCTCTTTTTTAACATTCAGAGATTCTTCCAGAAAAAATGCTCAAACTCATGTTCAATTTAAAACAGTTTAAAACTATTTAAAAGTAGTTCATTAAAAAAAAAGAATTATGGTACGAAGTGGTGGTATACAGCAGTAATAGTAGTAGTAGTAGTAGTAGTAGGAGAACTAATACAGGCAATGTATTTAATGTATGATGTGTCATATGTGATGTTCGTCTGGCACAATTCATGTTACTGAAGAGATAATCAGACGTGGATTATGAAAATCCCACAGCAGGTTCAGCACACCAGGGTGACCCGTGAAGACGGCAGCGAGCCGATTCACACTGATCACCATGACGACATGTTGTATACAGTGATGTAAGGTTTGGGAGTGTGTGCAAGAGAGACAAAGCGAGTACGTGGGAGTCGGTGTGTTTACCTGCGTGAGATGAGGGTGTTAGCAGCTGTGGGTGTGTGTGTCGGTGTGTGTCGGTGTGTGTCGGTGTGTGTGTGTAGGTGTGTGCCGCCCGTAGGAATAGCATGACTTAATGATAATGATCTCTCATTTCCATAGCCGGCCTGCTTCAACCGCGGGGTCCTCAACCTGATTTCCTTATGAGGCAGACGCAGACATCAGGTTTCACTCCACACAAACGTCTGTACTGATAAAGAAACACAAGCACCTGTGTCAGGACACACGTCTGTTATTCACCGGGAGCAGGTTACTTCAGGACAGCTGCATCTCTGACAGATGTAAATACTGGGAAAGTGATGTGTGTTTCCATGTTGCTATTGTTTCAACATCATGGAGCATGGAGGCCGGACACGACCGACCGCCTGCTCACACGTTATCCTGCACGCCAGCCTTTATTTAATTGCCAATGCTCTCCTCGAATAATCGCAGACCTGGTGAACGTTTCTGGCGATGCCTATCTGTTAGCCGGCTTCCTGGACTCAAACATTGGAAGCTAGCAAGCAGATCCAGATCTTTATCTCAACATTAACCAGTGGCTTCAAGCTCAAGAAACACGGCCCACAACCTGGCGACCAGGTTTGGTGTAGACACATGGACTGCAGTCTGTTTTGCCTCTTTTGATAGCATTTAATCGTAACCCTCTTTCTGCCACTTAGTGGGTGTAACCGCAGTGACTTCCACTTACTGTAACATGCACACGCGTACCCTCTATGCACAACAGCTGTTAGGAGTGTAGTTTCTCTCTTTGCCTGTAAATCTAAAAAAACGTTAAAGTCAAGCTGCGATCAGGCATTAAACATCCCCCGAGGACAAATACCAAGGAACCCGAAAGTACCAATTCAATTCTTTAATGTGTGTCTGATGTGTTCGTTTGCATAAAGACAATAGAAGTACCACATTTAAATGATGGTAATTCCTCCTCCTGCACAAACAACCTCGACACAGTGAAGATGAAACATTCAAACTGTTGCAACAAGAAGACGACTTCAGGTTTTGGAAAGGGACAATTTAAATGAGGGAAATCCTAACGAAACAGTTACAGTTTAAATGCCTAAACTCGAAAAACTACAAGGACTAACTGGAAATGCAAAAACACAACGACCTCAGGCCGACGTCTCCGCTGTCCTGGTGCTGTCTGGATGATTCTGTGTGTGTGTGGACGGATGGATATGAAACGGAGCTTCGACTGTGAGCTGTCTAATAGCATCGCTGTCCACATGAAACATAATAAAACTGTTGTAAAGCATTAACAGTCCTGATCGCCATTTACAGTGTTGATGCAAATGAGAACCTCGAGGTGGCACAAAGGAATGAAACACTCCGGCTGCACAGTCGGGGACACGTCAACCACTGTCTTCCTCCTTTCTGGAGAGTATGGAAAGAATAAAAGAGAAAGAAGTGGCAGGATATCTACATGTGGACATGAAAGCCCTGCGAGCAGATTTAAAGGGAGGCTCTGTATATTGAATTATAAAAATAAAAAGGCATATTTTATATCTGCTGGTGTTGGAGGATAACACACACACACACACACACACACACACACACACTTGTATTTGATGCTCACAACATCATGTATTTGGTAGGAGCAGGTTCACTTCCTCTCCTTTTCATTAACACGGATAGACTGAGATTCACATTTTTATCGCACAGTTTCACTTGCTGTTTATTTGAAATCAGATGATCTGCAGCAGAATATCCAGCCGGGCAGCAGCAGTGTGACTCACGTCCACTCAGGGTGTTTGAGGAGGGAGAAAAAACAAGCCGTGGTCGCCTGGAACAAGTTATTGTTCCACGCAGGACGACCAGCAGCCATCGCTTGAAGGAGGAGGGACATACAGAAGTAGATCCAAGACACTCGTATTCTTTTATGCAGAGGAAATCTTTAAATCTCTTTGTCAAATGTCCTTAATGTCCTGACGTACTGCTGCATGATATAATAAAGTCTCAACATCTCAGACTCACGTGTGTCTGTGCACCGTGTTAACATGTTATTATGTACATGCTTGACAGTTTTCAGTGACAGGAGTTCTCGCAGCTCACGGCCGCATCAGGCAGCGTTTGTGTTTCTAATATTCATGTTCTGATGAGTTAAAGTGGGAGACACACGTGAGGTGAATATTATCTCACAACCGCATTCATTGTGACTCAGAAACACACGCAAGAATAAAAGATGTGAAACTTCACATATTCAAAGAGGATGACATTCAAGCTCTGACTTCTGTCAGATATTTCTATTGTAATGTGTATTAAAGCTATTCCCTCGTAAATCACTGTGTGATGGTGAATATATTCAAAGTGAAGATGGCAGAAAATATTAGGACACATTTAACAGACATTTCTTGTCCGAACTTCTTATTTTGCACAGAAAGGATATTTGTTTTTCTCAATAAAAGAGCTGCTGTTTGTAGCAAAAATAACACATCACTCCGAGGTCAGCACACATTTTCCTTAATAATATAGTAACAGTAATATATTGTTTTTTACATTTTAAAAACCTCCTACACGTGTTTACAAAAACGCACATTGTTTTATTCATGTTTGTGTGAGTGCAAGTAATTTTCTTCTGTGTGTGTGTGTGTGTTTGGGTGTGTGTGTGTGTGAGAAAGACTGAGCTGGAAAAAACAACGAAATGTCAAATGTCTGCTTTCTCATCACACAGGAAGCTTATCAGGCTGTGACATTTGGATTATCGCGTCTAGTTTGTTGTTCTTGTTTACCGCCTGATCAACCATATCAACAATATCGACATCTGGTTTTTCACAGGCTGCAAAAGGAAACTGAGACATCTTCTTATTTTAGACGTATTTTTCTCATCAAGTTTTTTTTTTCTTTATTGTGAAAAAAAAAAATGTGTTACATGAAGATCCGATCAGCAACGAAAGTTCCGCCAAATCTCCGCAGTTCCTCCAGTTTCACCACTAAAACAAACTTTAATATGTTTATAATATTGTCAGAGGATGCATTTAATTAAAAATTATATGGGAAAAAAAGGACAAAAACGTGTATTAATAGTGCGGGACAGCGGCCTGTCCTCCGCGGGAATCGAACCGGCAAACTGTCCGTCTCCTGATTTATTTTTAAATTGTTCCGTTTTCCAGAGAAGACTGCTCATGTTGAAATACTTTTATATCAGTCACACAAGGCAAAAACACACATTCATTTGGGAATCACGGTCACTATTTAATTAGTCATCATATCGAAGTATTATTCTTAATATGTGTTATTTCCTCCTCCTGCAGCGTTTTATTATCTAATTTATAGCAGCTGCAGATCATTTTACAAGAAATAACTCCTTGCAGATGTTAAATATTTGATTTTCGGGAGCTGTTTTCTCTCTTTGTTTTGCTTTAAAAAGTTCAGAGTTACTAAAAAGACATTAAGATTTTAGTTTTTAATGCGATCCAATAATATCATGAGGTATTTGTTTCTCTCCACCTCATGAAGCCTCACGAGCTCTGTAAAGTGTAAGAATGTGTTAAATCACTATAAACACTCAGCGGCCGAGGCGGTTTATTATTCATTTATTGACGGTGTTTTATTGTGTTGAAAGGCAAGTCAGTAAAATACAGGTCAAGTACTATTTAATAAAAGATTCTGTTAAAAGTCACGTTAGATTTCTGTTTGCTTGAACAGCCAACGTGATGTTGCGACCGTGTTTTCTAATCCTGAGCTGCACGACGAGAGAAGGCGACGAGTTATCGACGACCAAACAACAGAAACAGGTTTTATAATTGCAGCCGATTAATATTATATTCCTTTAATAAAAAGGAAAATCACTGAGACAAGCGGAGGAATATTAAATAGTGGAAGCAGATGAGTGTCACATCTGTGGGAGTACAGTGTATATTTACAGTTTTAAGGTAAGTGGTGATTAAAGAGATAAAACCGTAAATAATATTAATGTAAATATTGAACGACTTTAAAACTACAACCAGACTTTAAAGCACCAACCAGCTTCTGTAGTCAGTTGTTGGTTTATTGGTGAGAAATTCTGATTAAAAGTGTAATTCTGTGTGAAAACCGTCCAGCTGAGATGATAAAGACTGACACATAATACAGAGCAACACAACAACGTCTGTTAGTGGATCTTGTAAATTCAAATGTGATGGAATCTGATATAAAAAGAGTTTGAGACGCGGGTGGAGGTGAAAGTCTGCAGCAGACACGAACCAGACTGACGCTCAGCTGGTCTACGTGGAAACGAGTCTCCCTCTAGTGGACGGAAAGTGGGACTGCATCGGACCTGCAGCAAGAATGAGGGCAGGGTGGGCGAATGCATCCAACCCCTACAGCTCGTGTGTGTGTGTGTGTGTGTGTGTGTGTGTGTGTGTGTGTGTGTGTGTGTGTGTGTGTGTGTGTGTGTGTGTGTTTGCACATCACTACCTACGGATGAGTCAAATGAACCCTCGTGGGATTAATAAAGTATATAAAGTTTTTGTTGCTCAGGGGCAGAGGAAGGTCGAGCATCTCCCAGCATGCACTGGGTCTCTGACAAGATCATTAAATAAGAAGCTCTATTGGGGTTAAGAATAGTCAGGAACATATTAGTAGTGTTTCTATTAAAAACTGTGGCCGATATTTCAACCTGGATGCTGCAATCGAGCTAAATGCTGTTTTTCTTGTTAACATTTATTGTGCGATACTTTATATGTCTGCCTAAATGTTGTGCTGCTGACACAAAGCACTATAATTATGTGCAACTCTATTATTAAGGTCCTAAAACTGAAAAAAAAAAAAGATACAACTATTCAGAAACTTGTATGACGCTGTTATTCAACTTGTTCAGGTGTCAGAGGAAAAGTTCCCTCCTGCTTCAGGAACCTTTGCTGACCTAAGAACAGATGGGAAATGTTACACAGACAAATGCTGTGACGCCTTTCATCCACTCTGGAGACAATTCTTCAAGGCTGACGAAATTAGGGATGATTTTAATAACATTTAAATGTCTCTTCAGCGACAGGCTGAACATCCTCTACCTGCAGGCGGCTTCAGAGTTTAATGTGGCTCATCAATATCATCATATCATGTCCTAAATATCATTGAGAAAATGTTCTCAGTGATTTTATATCCTCTTACTGATGGAACTGTTTCTACTAATTGCTCCCAGAACAATCTGTACGTTTCCCATAAGCCCTGCTGTTCACCCCGCACGCTCGTAACGGTATCACCGCTTGTTGTTTGAGACCAAGAAGAGGAAGAATGGAAAGAGCCGAGGACAGTCATCTCACATAAAGACGAGGTGAGCGGACATCAAGTTGAAAGTGTGTGGTGAGAGGGAGACAATAGCGTAAAGACGTTTCATACCGAGATCTCTGTGGAAAAAAGAGAAACGTCAAAATGAAAGTTGTCTTATTGCGATGTTTTGCTCCATTCAATAAAACACCTTCGATGATATCACAACCACGAAATACCAGATTAAGACGAGCTAAATATTCAGTCTCAGCAGGTGTGTATTACTTTGTCCTAGTTTTCAGCGGGCACCGAATGTTCTACAATCACTTTGCCAACTGTAACTTTCTTTTTACTACGTTGTACTAAGAGACACAAAGACGTTGGCTGTGCCTTTATTTAAAGCTGCTGTCATTGAAATCTGCTTCACAACTTTATTAAATTACCTCAAGTGCAGTTTTGAAATGAAAATGTTGAAATCTTTCTCAATATACTTTATAGCAACTATTTGCAGTCACCGGCCACTTTATTAGGTACACCTGTACAATGTTACTCAATCCAATACAACAGCTCTGCCATGATTTGTACTTTTACTGGGCATGTAATGATTTTGTGGACATTACAAAGTAGTTCTACTTCATGTGTTTTATTGAGGTAGTGGGTGAAGGTGTGCTGAGAGCGTTGTAAGGTGTTTCTAATATTCTGGCCTTCTCAGGTATGTAAAGGCTGAAATATTGGAAAGGACAAGAGACTATGAAGATGCATCATTGAGGCGACTCCTCTCCGAGACATTAAAAATGGCTGCTGTGGTCTTAATTGGATGCAGTCGTACATAATTAACACGTCTCAATAAGCAGATACAAAGTCAAACGCTGAGCTATTTGAAAACTACGACGTCCATATTTCACAGAGCAGAATCACAAAATCATTTCTGTGGCAGGCTGACACATTTTAATCTGGGAGAGATTCAGCCTGAGAGGTGACACATGTAACCGTAGAATTTACCCTGCTGTCATCTGTACCTTCGACTTCTGATCACTGAGTAATAAGCAGAGTGGTTGTCTGGAGGGTTGCAAGCTGTGTGAGCAGGGGCGCAACAGAACACACACACACACACACACACACACACACATACACACACACACACACACACACACACACACACACACACACACACACACACACACACACACACACATATATGAATATATATAAAAATATATCAATTGAAATTTCTCTGTCTTTTATTTTGGCGAGCAACTGAATCCTTATGTGAATTCTCTCTTTTATTTCTACACTTGGTTTAAATTCTTTTATAACTTTATTGTTTTTTATTTAAATCTAAAAGACGTCACTAAAACAGTTTTACCAAATTCTCGTGACTTACTGCATTCCAGTCTACATGTGGGCCTCTGAGCACACAGACGACAAACTACATTACCGGCTCAAAGATTTCTCTGACGCAGCGCTTTGAGGACAATTTCACGGTTTCATATTCAGACGATGCAATACAAAGGTCACACACTCACACACAGTCATGTACTAAAGTCATTCTGCTCTCTCACCTCTGCTCATTTTACAGATTAAAAACACCCCTCGTGTTAATGGGGAGATCAGACCCTTTACGCAGTGCGGCGAACTCACACTGAAGCAGAAGAGGACTTTACAGCATGGACAAAACATCTGGAGCATCTCTGAGTAATTAGCCAGATGTTTCTTCACAACAGGAGATGGAAATCCCTGTTAGGAATGTGGACTTAAAAGATGGAACATCCAGGGTTTTTATTATCAACAAGATTCATAGTTCATTAAGTTAGACTAGACAAATGTGTGTTCTGTCTTATCCTAAAAGTTTATGTGGGAAATTAGAGGGGGTTTTTCGAGTCAGTCAGTCCTGTCAGATCCAATATTTGTCTTCCAGGTTCACTTTCAGACGGAGAAGACGGCTGATCTCTTTACACCATGAGGTCATTTTCTGCTCTTTTGTTTCCGTTTTAATTCCCTGGCTGAAGCACAGGAAGAAAAACGTCTGTAGCTTCGTATTAGTGCTGAGTGTTTCTGAACTGGAGTCTGAGGCTTCATACGATCTATAATACAATCAGGAAGTGATTCACCTTCTTCATGTTTTAGTTCAATCTTAAAGACTTCTTGACAAACCTTTGAACTCAAACTACACCAACATCAGACAGGAGAGTTTGTCATATTCACCCTGCTGTGAGTAAGAACCAGTCATCCATCGTTACAGGACAATTGAAGACGAGAGAGACGTTTCATCTCAGGTTTTCTGTGTCTGAAGATAACAGACTAGAGAACAGAAGCACTGCGTCTCTCACACAAGCTGAAACAACTTTTTTTTTTTTAAATGCTACTACAAATATTACAACAGAAAACATTACGAAGCCGCTCGCACAGTTACAGTGGTGCTGCCGGCCGCAGAGCAGCAATATGAGTAACTAGCATCAGGTCAACGCAGTAATATGAAGAGAATTCAGGGCTTTCTATCGCAGGTAGATGTGGAAACACTTGTTTCAAGCCATCCATCCATTCATCCATTCATCCATTCATCCATTCATCCATTCATCCATCCATCCATCCATCCATCCATCCATCCATCCATCCATCCATCCATCCATCCATCCATCCATCCATTCATTCATTCATCTTGACTGCGAAGAAAACGCATTCTTATATCAGGCCGATTCTATTTCTCTATTGTAACCCGTCAGATTCCACAAATTAAAAACTGTTCACAAGAAACACAGTTGCTTTGCTGCAAACTCCTCCGGTTTCCTTGACGATGGACGAGCACGCAGGCTACGAAGTCATTCAGTGTGATGGAACAATGTAGTTAATTTGACTCACAGGACTCCTCTAACGTTGAATACTGGACAAAGTACCACAACAACAATGTTCCTATTTGTTTTGCGCCTGTTTTGTTATTTATTAATAGACTATTCCCACTCAGCCGACCTCCCAGGGGACCTCCGGCGGATGGAATGTGGAAATGTGTTTACTCAAGACTGAGGAGCTACGTCAGATACTGTATTTTTTAAAAATGTATGCTTGTGGGAGGGTGCTTCTCTACCCGGCAACAGAGCGCTGAGTCATCTCTGTCCCAGCCCTCCCACGCCTACCCACGCTGCACTGCTCTCAGGCTCTCTCGGTGGTGGAGATGCACGGCCAAGGGCGTGATACCAAAACCAACTGCACCACTTCATGCAGGCCCACAGATGTCAAAAACACACATTTACCGTAAACAGGGGGAGCCTTGACAGTACAGGGCCGCTCTGTGAGTGTGTGTGTGTGCGTGTTTCTGTCTGTCTGTGTGTGTGATCTTTGGACAATATTGATCTAAGAAAAATGAATAGAAAATGTGCCAAGACAGGCAACCACTAACTGCTGTCTGGAGTGTAAGTTTCCATGGCTACAGATCTTGTTAAATGTTTAAGAACTTCGGTGGTTCTATGACAAGAAGAACGTCTGACTTAATAAGTACAGATGTTCAGCCTCTGCTGATCCGACAGACGGACCGGTTCAGCAGTCTAGTAGATATTGATGTTGCCATGTTCTGCTGAGTCAGCAGAATCACATTCAGATACACACTCAGGCGACGGCCTCCAATATGGCTGCCAGATGGTTCGACATGGCTCTGCTGATGCCAAGCCGAGCTGCGTGCAATCAGATACTTGGGTAATAGTTTGGGTAAGGAAAGATATGTGCTGTCTATGTTTAAACTTTCTGCAAACCACAAAAAAGAAGAACTTGATACCATGTGCAAACAACAGCATATCAACTCCAATTTACATCTGAGCTGAGAATAAATGACTGTTCCTTCGTCATTTCTTGCTCCTCTCTGTTCAACCTACAGTGAATATGTTTGTCTTGTGAAACTCTTTAACACAAGATGATCACAGTGCTCCTGATGTTGACCTCTTATTATTCCTCCTATACAGATACTGTGTGACACCGTCACTTTCATCACAGCCCCGTCGGCGCTGCGGTCACTGCAAGATTACATGACTAAATTAGGAGCAGCACTCGATGCCAGGCGACAAATACGGACGGAATTCTGTCGCAGCTTGTCTGAGTGCCAACACAACGTCCCTTCACGGTGCTGTTCACCACCTCTGTTATTAGCGTCTCTCACATATCTGACTTTCTAATCAACAGAAAATAAATTCACTCAGCCTCGGATGAACAAAAGAAAGGTTCATAATCTGCCTTTTGAAGACTTAAAAGGAACTCAAAGAAATAGTCAAGCAGTGCGTCACATTGTCCGATTCACCAAAGTTCGGAAAATGTTAGTAAAGTTCTGTTTCTCCATGTCTCTGCTGGGTTTTAGACGTCTTAAAGAGACGTCAGAGCTTTTGATCCACTTTCAGGAAACCTCTTAAAAGCAGCACAACAATTCAAAAGCACCAAGTAATCATCATCAAAACACTTAGATTGGCAAGCCTGCTTCATAAATAACCAGCCAGTGTTGATAAAAACTGATGTCCAGGTTGCTTTCACTTACCAGTTTGTTAGTCTTCATCCTCCTCTTCATCAGAGAGTCCTCGTTGAACACTAAGCCAGGCAGCGAAAGAGAGAGGAGAGAGGAAAAAGGAGAGAGAAGGAATGTTTTAATCACACTGAAGGAAGCCAGTTGTCTTCCCACACACATTGCTATGTGTTCTGATCACACACTAACACTAACACACACACACACACACACACACACACATGACTAACCTCTCAAAGGTCAAGCTGAATCAGGAGAAAAGGAGACAGAAAAATAGGGCAGAAAACGAAAGAAGAGTAATAAAATAAGAGGCGTAATAGAAAAGAGAATGAAGAGAATGGAGGAGAAAAGCAGATGACGAGAGAGAAAGAATGAAATGCATCAGCGGCTGAGTCATCTGTAGCTAGGACTTCCTCCAACGCTCTGCAGCTCTCTACTAATGACTGGCCAACTTCTGAGTCAGGCAGAAACAAGAGTCTTAATCTGGAATCTCACTTCTTATTCTTACTTCTACTTTCAGCTTCCAACACCTCTGACTCTCCCCCCCCTCACATATTCGAGGTCTGTGTGTGTTATTTGTGTGAGGGTGAGCCTGAGAAGTCGCCCTATGAACTGACCCCACTGCGTACGCCATGAGAAGCAGCGCAGCCTCCAGCTGAACCTCTGGACGACATCATGAGAACTGGCAGGCAACTCCGTAAATACACACATCCTCTTCTGCAGTTCCCATGCTTTTCACAACACACACACACGTACATAAATATCCTGACAGACGGGAAGGCAAGTGCGGACACGGAGGAGATGTGTCATCAGTGTGAAGTCATTAGGGACAGCTGTCTGGTTAACTTCAAACAGGGGCTGCAGTGTGCAAGGTGAAACGGTTCTGTTACACTTCTCGGAGACACCCGTGCACTCAGAAACCACCGAGCATCCTCGCACAGGCATCGTGTTTGAAATACAGTGTCCTCAAACGTTAGAATAAAATACAATATTGTGGCAACTAAGGAAAACAGCGACAGCGGCACCGTCTGCAGCCACAGGTTGGACCAGCCACCGTGTGGTAACCCTTTTGGTTTGCAGCATCCCGATTTGGAGCTTTCGAGTTTGGCCTTTAGACCATGTTTGCACTTAAAGGAGGGGCTGTGTGGAGCTCCTCCGTCCTGATTCAGCACTACTGCAACGCCCTAAAGCATCTATTATCTATTTCCCTCTAAATTGGACCGTAATCTACTAAATGAATGCTGGGTTGAAGAAGACTTAAAACTTGAGGTTATAAAGCTGTTGTGTAAATGTTGAATCATTGGAGTCACCACCTGCTGGTCGTTTGAAAGAATGCAGGTTTAAGACATTTATTGAATTATCTTGACTTGTGAGCCGGAAATGTTGTCCACTTCTTTTATACAGTCCATGTCTGTGGCTCAGTTACTAGTGTCGAGACTAAAAGTGGAACTCTGACTGCAGCCGTTGAACTACGTGCAGCTTCGTGGTTCTTGGTTTTTGGCGCCATTTATATTTCGTGTCCCATCTCACGCAGAGCGGGCTGATATTGTAACCACCTTTTGATCTTTGTTTATACATGCCACACCCACAAGTTCTTAACAGGGCTCGAGATTGTTGTTTTGGCTGTCAATTGAACCTTTAGTAAAAAAATACTTTACTGCTGGTTGCACCCTCAGATGATCAGAGAGCTGTGAGTCCCAGCTAGAAATAGCAAGTTGCATTTGTGCTTACCACTTTTGTCGGACTGTTATATTGAACTCAGTCATTATGACGAAGGACCTTTTCTTAGTACCAGTTATATAAAGCTTGTGAGCACAAAGGAGGTGTGAGAAGAATAAAATAAACTCTCCATCTCTGAAAGGAACCCAATCCCAATATTGGATCCCTGTGCAGCAAAGGGATTTCAGATGCTCTAAGATATTTATAATTACTACCTGCTTCCGGGACAGTCTCAACAAACCGTGTCACTCCCTTGGGGATGTCTCACAGTGCGGTGCTTATCTCATTTTGTCTGCATCTGCCTGTTAAGTTCCCATCCTAATGTTCCTCCTAGCCCTCCCTTCCTCCTCCTTCTCCATCCTGTCTCAGAGAGTCTGGAGAACTTGGGTCATGAGCCAGTGGGAGTAAAGGATCTGACTCACATCCTCATGAGTCTAAGCACTATTATACTCCAGGTGGTACAGAGAGACACTACTCTGCCTCTGATTAACCTCCCGTGACATGCAAGAGAGAAAAGTAGTCACATTCCCCTAAAAAGAAGTCGGTTACCCAGTGTCAGTGTGTAAATCTGTCACTGTGGGAGGTAATGTCTGAGTTCCAGGATTTGTGTGTGTGGTCCTGTGGGATGGTGTGTGTGTGTGTGTGGATCTGTGTGTAAATAGCGTGTGTTCCCACCATGCCTGAGTGGGACCACCAGGCTTGTTCCAGCAGTGACTCAGTCCCATTGAGACTCTCACTTTATTAATATTAATGAAATCTGATCCACTGTAATCTGATCCACTGTAATCTGATCCACTGTTATCCGAGCCACTGTAATCTGATCAACTGTTATCTGATCAGCTGGGTCAGTACCAATACTGACCTTGTTAAGATTGTTCATTGGGAAATTAATTCCACCTTTACGGCGCCAAGTATGAGCCAACATCAGCAATCAGATGGGTTGGTTGGACACTAGAAGGGCAGCAGCATTCTGAATGTGTTCTATGGATCTAAGACAGACGCAGGCAGCCCGGTCAGGAGGACGTTGCAGTAGTCCAGGCGTGAAATGACAAAGTGCCTGAACCAGGAGTTGTGCGGCTTCACTTGGAAAGAAATGTAAGAATTACTCGTTATAAAGGGGGAGCCAGAAGGAGAGGGTAGTCATTGCTTTGTGTGCAGAGCAGGACCGGTTGTCGAGGGTCACCCCGAGGTTCTTTTCAATGGAGATGAAGAGGTCTGGGAGGGGAAAGTTGTTCCCAGGAAGAAGGAGCAGCTCCGTTTTGTCTTGAGGCATGCAGAGATGAGTCCCCCCGAGATGCGATTATAAATGTGATTACTACATAAGGAATATCGACTTACTACACTCCGCCCAAAATTCATCTCTCACAAGTAACACCTTTAGGTTTTTTCTGCCTTTGAAACAGCATCGGAATATGTGTTGTTTTAAAGCGGGATCCAAGTTAGCAGCATAAAGGCATGAGTGAGTACTCTGGGTGGAGTACTCCTTTAAATCTGAATGGACGCCTCAAGATGCATAG
>CAAKHC010004051.1:26871-39922 GCA_901007825.1 Macroramphosus scolopax | reverse complement strand
TAGAGCCCAAAACCGTGAATGTTACATCCACTGTGTTAAACTGGTTGGAAATTTATCTCATAAAAGAACCTTTTTAAAAGAAAATGAACACATGATGATGTGTAAGCTCGTCTTCATTCTCTCTGACACACACACACATACAAGCACAGACATGTTTCTTCCAGGCCTCCAAGACATTTTGGATTCATTTATTCAAATAAAGATGCTCCCAGCTCATTAAATGGTGACGCTTCCTCATTCACTCCGTAAGTTTTTAAGGATGCACAAGGCAGCCTTTGTCTGTGGGAGACGCAAAAGGGTCCTCAAATAAGAAATGTTAACTCATTCACGTCAATATAAGGCAAAAGATGAGATGAGATAAACCTTTATTCGTCCCACGACGGGGACATTTACAGCATCACAGCAGCAGAGTGGATACTGAACACAGTAAAGAGCATTTATAAAAAATAACAAGTCACACGTAGATGAATCCTCAGAAATAAGAACTAATGAGGAAGTGATATGTCCAACTGATATCACTCACTCATTAGAAACTTCACATAAGGAGGGAAGTTGTCGGGGAAGGATGAGTCCAACAAACAGCAGGACGTTACAGCAAGAGACGTGTGATCAACTCCAATTGGAAAAGTTTCTCATTTGCAACAATGAATCAGGACTGTGAGCATGAGTGTCTAATTAGGAATAAGTCAACACTGACTATAACATGAATCTTTTAATAGTTTTATTTTAACACCCTGGTTGAGGTCTGGTTGGGTGCAGACACACAAAACAAGTTATGTAATGGAGAGACAGTTGTTGGGGTTGAATCTCCGTCTCAGCCTCGTTCCAACGTCCTGGAGGCAAAGAAACTGCATCCATGAGAATCCTGGCAGGAAGAACCTGCTCACTCAAAACACTGCCATTAAATTTTACTCTAGCTTTATTTATTTTTAGTGATATTTTTGCCTTCGCTGAGTTTATTCTTTTAGTTAGTATGAAGTGTTTACACGAATGGATTCCAGGGAACCTTCTCGTTCTCTCTGATGCAAAAAAAATCCTGCATTTCCTTTTTAATTTAATGCCATAGTCATATAGGGAATTTTAGTTTTGCCAATATAAAAACATGTGGTTAAGTGTTTTGTATCAACACATTGAGTTACCGACATTTGTTGGCAATTCTATCAGACGATGTATCGACTGAATCTTTTGACTGAATACGATGCAATTGACACTCTCCTGCCTCTGCTCGTATACACGTGATCATTTCTATTTGTAAGATCTGGTTTTACAAAGGGATTCTAATCTGTATATTTTATTATATTATATTACATGAAATTCATGTCAACGCTGTGTTGGTCCTTGTGTACTAAGCGACACCGTTTTTCTGATTCAGACACAGTTTAAAGTCGGTTCCTGTCATCAAAGCCTCCAAAGTTATTCAGTGTTTCCTACAATGTCCAGCAGGACATTGATGATACAGGGTTAATGCTTTTCTCCTTGTCTAAAGTATGCATAATATTTTATAATCTTTATCTGAACCTAACTCAACTTTTAATCCAACATCAAGCTGATGTTTTTTGTGCACAGAAAGGTCTTTCACCGTATCTTTTTAAGCCGGGCTGCTCCCTGAGATTGCTCAAAGCGAGTTTCATTCAGGAAAAGTGTAATAGAATTCAGACTTTCAACTACGACGGACTAAAACTGCCTGATAACAGCTGCCTTCCTCCAAGAAAGCCAAACACTTGCTCTACTATACCAAAGTGTCAACTAGTCGGGTGAAACGCACTGCCGATGCTCTTCTAACTGGCAGCGCTGACAAGACACGCCGAGACTCAGGTGAATAAAAGATGACACATCCCCGTCTGGGCCAGCTGGGAAGAACCGATCACAACAGCAACCTTACAAAAGTACCTCTGCTTTCATAAGTGTTGGCAGTTTTTAGGGATTTATTGTTCCTCTAATTAATCATCGCTCTAATCACATTGACTCCCCATTCTTTTCCACATTGACCTCGATTAGCTTTTTTCATCCAACTAACTCACCATGTCTTCACTATCAATACCTTAATTCAGTTATAGAAATGTGTATCATGTTGTCCGTATACATAATTGATTGTAAATTCATCCTTTGGTTGTATTTTATTGTCCAGCTGTATATTAGCATTAATATTGTGAATATCTTTCAATGATTAGTGATGATGTATTTCTCATTGCAGAATTATACGATTACTAATATTGAGAGTTTCAGATTATATTTCTTTATATGTCCTGAAATAAACCGGCGCTCTTTATTTTCACATGTGCAAATCAATTCATGATTTCAACTTTTCAAACCGCTCATACAAGCAAATATTGTCTTCTGCAAATGATATTCATATGTGAAATGTTTACTTTTCTAAACAAACATTAGTTTTTTGAAAACAGTCGACCTTTTTAAATTTTTAAAGAAATCATCATATCTGTTTCCATCATTTAAATGTATTTGGTCGATGAGATTTGTTCCAGTCGCTGCAGCTGTTGAGCGTGAGCCTTGAACTCATCACTGTGTGAGCTGTCATCCGCTTGTCATTCTTCAGGGAGCCAGCAGCTGGTACTCCCACCAGTGTGGGCATGATGGGTTACAGTTGGGATGACATTGAGACAAAATCTGTTGGGGTATTTGTGTATATTAGTACATGTGCATCCGATGCTCGAGCCACATTATTATGCACGGGCACTTATTAGCAGAAAGCCGGCACATGGGATACGTGTTAGTCTTAGCTTGGAGTGGTGCTGCACAGACAGAACTGTTTAATCAAGACATCTCCCTTCCTCTGTCCTCTTCTTCCACCAGAAAACAACCATAGTAAGAAATATGATGACATCAGCAAATAAGCTCAGTGTAAGGAGGAGGTTAAAAGATGTAGTGTATGTAAATATATTGCCAGCACTAATTCCCATAAGGTGAGTGGTCCAACAGTCCAATCATAACTGATTTGATAAGCATAAGTAAATGATCCGTTAACCAGTCGTACACATTTAACTGTTGCTCCCGTCTTGCAGGATCCCCAGGCGCTTTCTGTCAGTTGTGAACACACTTTCAAATTGTGCACTCAGGAAAAAACAAGCACTGTCAGTCATTGTCTGAACAGTTTCACACCATGCCAACAAGTCCGTCTCTCCCTGTCTGCCTCTCTCTCTCCGCCACGAGCAAAGCCCTGGGTAGTTGGGTTCCTGCCAGGCATGCAACATGAATGTCGTTTTCACAATGTGGCTTGACATCACAGTCCCAGTGCAACACTGTTATTTGTGTGATAGGTAGACCGTGCTGTTCTGGAAGGGAAAAGGGCAAAAGAACTCTGCTCTGCTTGTTTAACTCAGCTTGAGAGTTTGTTCAATTTACTCCACACACCCTGGGAAGGTGGCAGGTTGCTTTCCATCCCCTCTAATGAATTGGATGAATGGTTTTAGCCAATGTGGAGGACAACTTTGGTCAGGCTTGCATCTCCCAGCAGGTTTTTTTTTTTGAAGGATGATTTTTTTTCTGTGTGCTTCATGCTGAGTCACAGAAGTAAGGATTCCTGGTTGTAGTTGAACAACAGGCAAACAGAGGAGGGTGAGTGCAGCCAGAAGAAGGGAATGAATTATTGTCATTATCAAATTCACTGTAAGATGGAGAAAATGCAGGAAGTCAACAATCTCGAAAATACACTGTGATCCAACAGATGTAAATTGTATTCATTGTTTTAAATTGAGATTAAATTAAAGAATGTATATGTATTCTTATTGCTTTTAGAATCCCAGTCATTTCCCCGGGTTAATTTGACCCTAACAGTATCCAAAGGTTCCAAAAAGTGAACATAATACAAAGGTTAAAAAGCAAAGACACAATAACACGCTACATCTGGATGGACATTCTGGCCGTCACCATCTTTGTTTTTTGGCAACCGGACCATATTTAGACAACAGCAGAGAGCTGGAGCGAGAGGGGTGAATCTGATTGAGACAGATCGGTTGCCGTGGCAGCAGGTTATCAATCAAGCATACCCATTAAATGAAGTAAATTTGTCATGGACTTCTATGGAATCTGAATCCTATTAGAGTGTTTGATTGTTAGGCACTTTTATTATTATTGGCCTCACGACCGGATACTCCGTCACTTCTTTTATACAGTCCATGTTAAATAGCCTCCTTCGCATTACATCAGAGGAGACTAAAATATTCAAGTCCATCGTAATCTGATCCAAACCTTGAAGGACAGCAGTCTGGGAGAATTTTTAATCCTGTCCCAGCTATTCTGTCAAGACACTACTGCATCAAGAGTAACCTTCAAGTCCGAATTTCACCTTTAGTCAATGTATGAACATTGTGTATTGACATAACTTCAAAGCAGATAGGCAGACACTATCTTTTACTGTAGGTTACTTCCCTATTAGTATTCTATGCACATGGCGATTGTGCCTCTCCCATCAATATGAAGTCCGGGTAACATGCATGGCACAGACCCAAGTTTCTACAGAAGCAAAGCTGGCAGAGAAAACGGAATATTGACTCTCTATAATTTACATCAGGGAATTCTGTGCCAACCGTGATTGCATGCTAAATACCAATAAATAAATAAAGATGTCAGCTAGCAAATACAATACATGACCAGCTAGACTGACAGCACAGTAATGCCAAGCTGCGTAGGGGGACACGGCTGAAACACATGCTGCGAGTTGTGTGAGCATACGATCCTTTATTGGCAGCTGTCAGAACAATCGTCTGAGCTGATTTAACTGTATGAGCGTACTTGGAGAAACAGATGAAAGTATTTGTGTGTTTGCTCTGGGAGTTTGTGTGGAGCTGTGATACCATCCATCCAGGGGTAAAATCAGTATGTGGAGCAGAACTCAGGTGGAAGTTGATGGTGGGTTGTAATTGGAAAGGGTGGACAACTGTGCACCATTAGGTTTGATTGGCAGACCAGGGATTGCATCATGACAAGTCAATTACTGTGGCCCTCCACTACATGCTGCAGCTTTATATCTATAGAGTAGCTGCCCTTTCACTTAAATGTACCATATCTGACAGAGCGACCCAGGTAGATCCTTAAATGTTGCATGAGTTTACGATATGGTTGCAGTGTGTGAGAAGACAGAAGCAGTACATTTCTTATATTGTCCAACCAGTGTGGTTTGTTGGCGATGCTTCAACAACATGGTATCATGGGATAGCACAAGAATAACAAGCCACTTCAGAGGACATTTAAGGTGGTACGACTATGCGTTTTAAGGTTTTTGTATGTAATTGAATGTTATTTAATTCCCCTTTGGTTTATGTTGGTGCAGAAAAACACTAGAAAGTTGTAACATTCAGTCAAATTCCATATCAGCATAATTTTAACTGTAGCTCCGATATTTTTGGCCAAGTCCATCATATTGGTGAAGGGATGCACTTTATTATTTCAGTTTCAGTATCCACAATGACTGTAATGCAGATAGATGTGTGCCTTAGGGTATGTTTACAGTACATTTATCCACACTTAGTGTGAGGTGTGGGTGTAAGGTCAGAACCAGGGGAACTGACATTGCCCACAGCATCCCAATAAAACACGGTATAACATTTGTGTAGAATGCTTTAAATTGTAAGGCATTCTTCCCTTTCACATACTATGAATACTCTGATTATGTTAACGTTTTGCTTTGAGGGATAAAGGAGGGTTATGGAGGGAGAGATAGCGGAATTAGGTTGGCCACGAAGAAAAGACTGTGGATATCATCCTCAATTTCTTACCATGTATTCCGATTATGAACGTATGACTTCAATGCTGCCTATGGAAAGTGGAATGATTATTAGTCGGTTATCATATCCAGTCGTATTTATATTACTATATATAATATTTCCTGTGTACCCTATGCCATGTGAATGTGTGTGTCTGTGTGTTGGTGGGAGTTTCTTTCATTCGTGCGAACAGACGTTAGAATATTTTATGTGGGCGCCGGCCTGTTGTCTGATCAAGAGAAGAGTCTCGCAAGAAACTCGCAGTAAAAGAGGAAGAGTGGAACAAGAGAGACAACGGCTCCTTGATCCGTACACCAAGCCAGAGCGGTACAACGTGTCTCTCAACCGAGATGACACATCAATGGAGATGGTTCACTCGTTAGCTGCTAATATCATCGAAAACAAAACGTCTTCCATCAAATTTGTTATTAACACTTTTATTTAAAAAAAATATATATATTGTATACTCATATAATATATACAAAAAAAATATATTTGTCCTCCAACTTGGTCATTAGTTTATTTTTCTATTTAATCGCCATTTCATATATTACCGTTGTCTTGTAAAAATTCTTCTGTGGCTATTTTTAAACATGTCTCCTTAGTATATTAATAATAAAGCGGATTAAGGGGGCATTAGTAGCTTTTAACATGGATTCACCTCATCACCATACATATTGAAAACAGAGGACAGGCATCATCACTTCTATACATCCAGGTCAGTGTAAAACATCCACACGTCAGCACCCACACGTGGGTTCAAGCCAGTGTTCATTTATTCAGAGCTCTGTTAGAGTTCCCACTCCAATCGTCAGAGTGTCACTGTCTTTTTGCATCAAGCTCAAAAGAGACTCCAGCCCCCCCTGGGAAGTTCAGCAGAATGTTTATGTCAGTGTCCTGAAATAATCCATGCAGCCTAGTTAGCTTTCCAGCTGCATCGTTGCACAGAAAACCCTCCAGGCCACAAAGCTAATAGGTATAAATGTGTCATTGACAATAACTTGACCCTTCATTATATTCTCTTCTATCAGACTGTATCTCCATATTCCTTCTAATATCAGGCACTGGAACTGATGATGAGGACCACAGAGAAAGAAACTTTGCAGTCAGGGGGTCAGCAGGATTGCTCACTACACCTCTGGTGTGCCACCATATGTAGAGAAGGAAGAGAGTGGTCTCCCCATCCCCGGGGTGTCGGACTGGCGTGGGGTGGACAGTGACTGCAATACTCCGTCACACTATCCTCACCTGTCAGTCCCTCACACAACCGTTGTTTACACTCTTCTTATAGCAGCAGTAGTAGTAATGTACTAATAGTATTGAGCAATATCATCTGTGATCAATCTGAAGATATGGATTTGAACATCTGTTTGGGTCCATGAAGACAACGCTTCATGCATCCTTACAGTATAGTCACATATGCCTTTGGCACCTTGCAGAAAATAACATTCCCCCCAGGAGTGTGAAAGGATTTGTACAATTTTACATTCCAATCATAAGCCTGTTTTGTTTCCAGGGCTGCCTCCCGGCTAATTCAAAACACGCACTCGTGTTGCAGAAAAAACCTGTGGCTAGGGGCTCCATGCTAATTTCTGTTCACAGTGTGCAAATGCTGATGACACACTGTATTTATTCCAAATATTTCTGCCCTATTGGCCCCCACATCAGTATGCAAATCAAGGGTGGAGGATTGTGAATGTTGACGGAGGGCCCAGTAATTATTTAAATTACTGAAGCAAGAGGGCATAATCAGACCAACATCGTAATGGGAGTGTGGGAATGCAGGACGGCCGAGGAAACGGCAACACTTATTCACAAAACAGTCACACAGACCTTTGTGATCCACAAAATCAATATGCTCTCTGTTGCCCACTCTCATGCCACTGATTTGGGGATACAGCGGCTTTGACACTAATTAAGTAAGGTGATTTAGAGTTTTTCTCATTGGTTTTGTGCAAATTTGTAACGTGAGCGGAATTAGGAGACAAATCAAACATGTGATGGCAAGTTGTCAAACAGGACTTTTAATATTAATAATATATATATATATATATATAATTAGGTTCCTCACCCCATAGATGGACGGGTTGGTTTCGTTGGCATGTGAAATACATGCATAATGAACAACATTTATAATTCACATGTACGTACATGTTGGTGCAAGTATAATTACTTGTTAATCAAAGAATGCCTTATTGATTGATGATTGGCTTGTAATATACGTTGCTGCCGTTTTCCAGCTTCGCCAACTACAATCATTTTGGTACCTGAGTTATTTTGACTCCCCACAAACGGAATACAGGTTGAAATTTACAGGAATTATCCTTTAATCTGAGGTTCTACCAGGGTCTTGTTCCACATCATCCATTCATTCATTATTACTAACCAATGATTGCTGGGCAATCTCTTCACCAGGAAGCCTTGTAGTCTACATGATCGAGTTCTATCGTCTAATACCAAGTTGACACCTCCTTTAAACTTTCTCACCTTGCTCAAATCTCAGCTACAAGAACTTTGATGTCCTTTCCGCCATCCTGCCGCGGCCAGTTGATCCCGTAAAGCACCTATGAGATTTGCCACTTGAATTCGTAGGAGGGAATTAGGTGGTTGATCTGCTGATGGGGATGGCTTCGAGATCACCTGCTATCAGCTGGGTTTGTGAGCTGAGAATTATTGAGCACATTTTCCCTCTTTGCCTTTCAAGCTTGACTTCGGGGCCTATCAGAATAACCATTTTCTCTGTTACAGTCTGCAGCGTTTCATCGCAGAGAGATCTATTGCCTTTTGTAGTCAGTAACATGTTGCTGTGTGAGTCTGTTCTGGGCAATTCCATGAACGCCACAGGCAGGTAGAGGGCAAAGACTACCAAAACAACCCGTGAAACCTCCCTGGACTTCCATTTGCTAACATGGATGTGCCAGGAGGAGGAGGAGGAGGAGGAGGAGGAGCGGGCTGCATGACTTTAAACTAATATGACATGGCACTGTAGATCCGATTCAATTTGCACATATTACTATTTCGAGGTCACGTAGTTAATGAGTTAAGAACAGAGTTCAAGCCGTTATGTTACATCATTTACTGTAGCTGGCCGATCACAGGGCACTCATAGCTTTCTGAGCATTCAGGGTATCCTGGGCCTTCGGGCCGCGGTGACATTCAGAGGCAGTAGATCACATAGACCCGTAGCTTGGAGTATTAGGAGCTATTAATGCTACACTTATTGTTGCTACTACTCTAGACTAGGCTAGAATGAGGGGAAAGGAAAGAGAGACTCCTTTTGGCTGAGTGGATGTCTGTTTCTGACAAAGAACGTCCTCTAAAACCCTCTTTTACAACAGGATCACAGAACCTCTGCAACCACTTTCATCAGTACTTCCTAAACCACTGCCATTCATAACGCTTCAATATTCCCAGCGATACGTGTTGCAGCAATATATTAAAGGTGCTTTTTCATTTCAGCTGGAAAAATTCACTCAAAAGTGACCCAGATATTAAAAGTTCTCAACCTGTTGTAACACCATAATTATCTCTTCCTCATTTGTTCTATTATTTTCAATGAGCAGAATTCACGCTGGTATTATTTCCAGTAATAGAACAAAGGTTTGTTTCCTTGTCCCCAGTTCCAACAGTTATTGTAACCATGACAACGTAAGTCATATATCCTTAAGGAAGTAATAACCTTAGGCAGCGTTGTTTTCCTCATCCACCATGTGTTCCCACACCAGAAACAGTAAAATGCAATTATTTTTTAAGACAGGACCACTTTTGGAAGGCAATATATGTCCAAAAGAGAAACATCTATTACCTGCAGCTTCATGGTTTGAAGCAACTGTCCACGTCTGAAACTGAAGATGAAGGGGGCGTCTGCAGCATATTAGCTGGATGCGGAGGGCCACCGACCGAGCGGCCGTGTTTCATGTAATGGGAGTGAGGATGTTTTGGTGTTGTGATGCTGCCTGTGCAGGAACAACAGAGTGAGTGGTTCTGTTCAAACAGCCTGTGTTTGAAAACAGCAGCTGGATTTACAGAGGAGTCCGACCGTTGTATTACTCAGTGATAGTCACACACCAACTGTGTGTGTGTGTGGAAAAACTACAGGCACATTTTCCTCTAACCAGCGATAGAAAACAAGACCTGCATCCGTGTTGACTGTGCAAGATGGGAACAGCTGTAATCTATAACTGCTTACCAAACATGAAGATAGAAAATTAAAATGCATGAAATTCATACTTCCTACTTACGAAAACTATTATCCCTTCATTTCATGAAACAATATCAGACTGCAAAAATAACCTTTCAAAGTAAAACTTTGCTTTGATTTAATCACAATGACAAGCATCTTATACTTGCTAATTAAATAAAATAAAAATAAAATAACACATACAGTCTCAGTGTTTTGCTTATTTCCTGTTTTATTTTGTATATACCTGCCTTGTGTCCTGTGATTCACTTCCTGTCTTTGATTGGTTTCCCTCTCTATGTGTTGCAGTGGCGGGCTGTGCATTTCACACCCAGGCCTTCAGTGAAGTCCTACTTAGTCCTACTTGAATAAATACCCCTCATAATACCATCATTTATGACACCACGGCTGGAGAAATAATACACAGACACACACTCACGCACTACTGGGTGTTGCATCACCTCAATCGTGTAAAACATGGGATATTTTTGCAAGTATATCAGCAATCAAATCCACACTTTCCCCTCCTAGAAGGCCTAACTGTCACCAACTTGTGATCTGATTGGCTATCGCAACTGTCTATCAACTCTAAGAGCCCGTTCACTCACACAGCACAGACGCCCGCACTGTTGATTCTGAAGGCCTCGGATGGATAGTAGTTGCCACTGGTACTATGAAATCTGCCTGGCAACACAAGCTAGCTGAATTCTGATTGGATAAAAACTCTCACTAAAAATACAACACCTGGGATATGATATGAGGTAGGTAGGTAGATACTTCATTTATCCCGAGCGAAATTCAATGGCATGAATGTGAAGAATAATTTTATATATAAAAAAATGAAATTAACTTTTATCATAAATATGATCATGATTTCTTGATTTCTGGTTATGTTAGGCCAGCAGAGAGGGCCTTGAAGGCCTTGACCGCCCACCACTGATCGCCTGTGTCTCGTCTGCTGTCTTTTTCTTGCCTCGTTCACTTTGTCTTGTCCCTCAGCTCCCTGCCTGCCTTTTTATTCTCTTACCTTTGTCCTGTTACCTGGTTTGCTCAGTTTGTTTTTAAGGTCTCATTTTCCTCTTTATCTTCGTCAGAACCTTCCGTTTGTTCTGTATCGTCATTTGTACGTGCTTCAATATGTGACACCGTTGTCTTGGTGTCTTCCTCTGTAGGTTCCGTGTCCTCTGTATGATCCAGCAAGTATGTATTTAGTAGTATGTAAGTAACACTATATTGCTTATGTTTTTCTTTCTGTCGCTGTCCCTCAGGTTCTTCATTACATTTCTGCATAAATTTCAACTCATGCAGTCTGTTTCCAGAGTGCAAAGCAGTCTGAATATACTACAGAGGTCATTGATGCATTAATGAATGAGAAAATTCCTGAACTGATAAGCACATTAATTGCCAGTATTAAGAGGCATTAAGTGTTCCCTGTCCCGTAACAGTCTGGCTGAACATGAGCTGTCAATTGTCTGTCATTCTGCGCAGGAATCCAACTGGAACTAATGGTTATGACACACTGAAGGCTTTCTTTCCAAGTCCAGTAATTTCCAAAGTGGTTAATCAGAAATGGCTTCTGGCTCCTGCGACAGAGGCAGGTGGTGACTCTTAAAAGCAGAGGGGAAGCGAAAGGGACGTTTTCGTGAGGAAAGGTGATAGTCAGCAATCACCTTCATGGAGGCCAGTTATAAGTATCAACTCGGCAAAACACCGGCCGACCAAACCGGTCATTATCACCCAAACATCCACGGCCACAGACAAACTTCTCCTACACTCGTCCATTAATTTACACGGAGGTGATCAACCTTCCATGTGACAAGACGGTGGACAGGTGGGTGTACAGGTGTGCCCATTGATGCAAAGTGACAGGTGGCCTCTGAGCTGGTTTCCCATAGACAGCAGCTTGGCAGGCTTGGACCTAAAGTGGAAGATGGCACAGGCCAATGATGGAGGGAGGTCAGTGCATGCAACGGGTTGTGAAATGATGTGTATGACAACAGGATTCCTGCAGTGCAGTAACCTACTAGGTTGTATTGTATTGTCTATTGCCTGTTTACTCTTGAATCCGTCACAATACCTTCATTCCTGATCCTGTCGTTGCCTTGACGTATGAACTTCCTGTCAGTGGTGCTGCCAGTCACTCCCTGCGTGCTGTTGTTTTAAACACCATGACAATTATGTCATTCTTTCTGCCCCGCCCGTCACCACCCCAAATCACCAACTTGATCTCCATAATGTTCTGGGAGATTCAGCTGAGCGTTCCCATCAACCACCTGCTCACTCCGTCACATCGGCAGCATCCTGGCGCCAAGGTGATTCTACCCTCTTCCCCGTCTCCGTGTGATGAAGATGCTTCAAATTGATCGGGTTTAATTGCTTAATTGTTTCTGTTGCCAATCCGTCAATATTTTTTGTTACAGACTTCTGTCGTAATTAAAAACAGCTTGAGAGATCTACCCAACAATTCTAGCTGTATTGTTCTTCTATTCTACCAGTGTTAAGCTCAAATCTATGACACAAAAGTAAAAGTCAGTCTTATATCAGTACACAGCGTGCATCTTTGTGAATCTGTAGATGTATATGTAAATCTTTATATTGATAATAAGCTAGATTCTGACCTGATGTCACGCCAGTCAGAGAATAACGTTGCATTTCATTAACAAAAGAAAAACAAATGGGTCGTTTACTGAAATTGAGTGAAACAATGTTCAATTCTTTATTTCTCTACTGCAAGTTTATTCTTCCCATGAAGTAATATGAGTAACATATTATACTCTTTCTAGTGTAAGACATGAATACTCCTATATGGGTGTGTGTGTGTACCCTCATGCTTCTACGCACTAATACACTGGCAGACACACTTTCTCCCATCTGGTCTGATGTGTGAATGGCCAAAATCCAGACACAGTTCAGGTTTGCCAGCTGTGAGCACCTTTAAGTGGCTCGAGGAGCACCATCTGTACCTGCTAATAGGGATGGGATGGGAGGTAATGTAGTGCTAAATAATTGTGCTGGGCTACTTGATACCAACCCACCAACACACACACACACACACACACACACACACACATCAAGGAGCAATCATCTTTTCACGCCAGGAGAATGTAGCCTCATCATTTTGCAGGTGTCACCGTGTTAACCACGCTGTGAC